>CAVNYN010256495.1:0-11301 GCA_963692815.1 Nyctanthes arbor-tristis | reverse complement strand
CCACACATATACCTATGTGTGGGTAAAAGTTTTCCTCTATAGACCGATAGAGACACTTTTTGACACTTACATTATGTGTGGATAAATGTTTTTATTCACACATAACAATATCTTTACCCACACTTACATGTGTGGGTAAACCCCCAGATTTCTTGTAGTGGAAGTTGAAATGAACTCAAGATAGGATTTCAGGCTAATTTCAGTAAAAGAAGCCAAGAAAGTTCCTAAGCTCAAAGCTAGGGAGCAAGAAAAATAATTCACTATAGTTAAAAAAAAATAATAATAAAATAAAATAAAATAAACATCAACAACTAAACAAAATCAGAACTTTTATTCCTTAATGTTTTGGGATTTTAATTACAAAAAGTACGTAAATTAGACCTAAGGGTGAGAGGAGGAAGTGGAAACTATATGAACTTCAAAATCCTCTTCATCCCCTGAAGGGTTTCCAGAAGATCCCTCCTCTGATATGTGTAGGGCAGAAGTCTTCTTCTTGATCTCCTCCTGGAGAGTTGTCAAGGGATCTTCGGGCTGGATAGGTTAAGGAAAGAGGAGACTTGCAGTAAGCTAACAAGATCGGAAAGCGTCGTGTAGGGTTCTTCTCGGCTGCCTCCAACTACTCAAGCATGGTGCCTAGCCTATCATTTGAAACAGCTGGCGAAATTTCTTTTGCTTCTAGATCAAGCCTTAGCTATTTTGCTTATTCCGCCAGAACCAGCTCTGACTGCTTCCCCACCTCCCTTTCCTTATCAAGAGCAACATTGGCTTGCTGGAGTGTAGCAATCGGAAAAATTTTAAATTAAATTTCATTGCATAAACTTGTATCGCTAAGACTTCCTTTACTTTTAAAAATTTTCATGCACTTGTCTAGTCGAATCAGAAGGGTATTATGGGAATGGAAACTATGTAACTTAACAATAACTTCAAAATTCGACAAAATAATTCGAAACTTATCCAAAATAATTAATAACAAATCGAGAATATACATTGAACTAATCGAATGTACTCGAAATCATACATCAAACTAGAACTTTTAAATAAACATCTAGCAAGCCAAAATTTCCAACAACTACACATTTAGTCCCTCATTGTCCCAATTGAACTAACTATATAAAGCATCCCAACCTCATTCTTTTCATTTGCACCCAAGACAACCAAGGAGAAGGTAACTCTTCCCTCTCTTCTTCCTTTTCTTATTCCTCATCTTCTTCTTCAATGTCTAAACAACTAACATTTGATTCTTCTCTTTTTTGTTGCTAGCTCAACCAAACACAAACAAGTGCTCGACTCAAACAACTAACAAACTCCTTGCAACAAAGGTCAAAATTTCCCTTCTAAACTCCTACACTCTGCCTTCGTTCATGCCATGAGTACTTAAAAACCAAATGCTACATATAGTCAATACAAGTTACAACCAAGATTAGCCCATTATTATTGTGTTTCTGATCATTTTAAAAAGAAAAAAAAAAAAGAAAGATAAAGAAAGACGTAGAGAACAGTGAAGCTCAGTAAAAGCCAAGCATATTTGATTTTTGCCCACCTTCAATCCTTCACTAAACACCACAAAATTGGTGTCTATGGCTTCCTCTCACCGCAAGGAACACAAATATGTAAACATCTTAGCTGGAAAACCGCCATATTCACTAGAAAAGCTCTGAAACCAGTACCACTCCATAAAAAGATCGACCATTTCAAATACCTACCTCTATGCATAGAGCACGTCAAGAGCTTCATTTTCCACCTATTTTCACTTCGATGGCCGGATTTTTGGCCGAATTTTGACCCTCAATTGTTTCCCTTAGCTGAAAGTCGTCTAAACGTCCATTTTTTCTTTTTTTATGGTGTTTTCCCCAAAAAATAATAGATCTGAATTATATCCTTTGGTATTTTTCATTTTGGTCCTTAAAATATTTAAGAATATATAAGTAAGCCCTAAAGAAATGGTAAACTCAAGTCTTGATCCAGAATATTCTCAAGACCTTTAAATAAATCCTAAAGTTGTCATTTCAGTCGAAATTGGTCCCCAATCATTTTAAATAATTAAATTTCAACCCCAGCTTTTAGTATTGCATAATTGGTCTAAAAACTTTTAATTCTAATTGTATAAGTCTTTAAACTTTTAATTCAACTTAAATTGATCCTCAAACTACCCAAACAAATCAAATTTGAGTACTCTAACTATTATATTTGTTCAACTTAATCTTAAGAATTTAATTACAAAATAAAAGTTCTAAATCCTAAACCATTTAACAAACTGTAAATTCTAACATTCATAAGTGATCAATTAGATCTTGAATCAATTTAAGAAACGAAAATTTTAACAATTTAACTTTTATAAACATTCAATCAAGTCCTTAAAGTATAAGACTCCCCCTTCAATGATAATTTTAACATACTAAACCACTTTAATTTTTATTTGCTAGACGAGGGTCTTTTAAATTCCAAGCTTTAGTAGTATCACTGATCGCACAATCTTTCAAGCACACTTTCCCAAAGCTTTTGATGTGGGGTTTACATTATACAAATTTTAGTCAATTGATCTTGTCTTTTCCTTATGTGTTGATTATGATTTAACTTGAATACATGAAAAGATTTGCTAGGGACAACAAATTGGTCCGTGGTCAAAAATATACCCTTGGGATAGCCCACCGTGCAATTATGAGTATTAGTGCACTATGTATGTTGTCAGAGATTACAAATTGGTCTGAGGTCAAAAGTAGACCCTTGGGATAACTCACGATACAACTTTGAAAAAATTTAAATCTAAAGAGTAGAGTTTACAATTATGATCACATGTTTGATTTGATGTGGATTAATTATATTTTCCCTACTAAGTATAATATTGTTATTATCCTCACCCCGACTATCCCTCCTTCCAGGTTAACGGGCCTAAAGTGGATGAGGCAACGAGCAGGGCTAATTAAATATTTTGATTAAATGTTATGCAATGCCCACTGTTGCTAAATACATCATTGATATCATATTTTGATTAATTACTTTTGTCTACAACTATAAACATACGTTTTGGGTATTATGTATATGAAATTATCATCATATTTCTACACATATTCTATCCTTGAATTTTATCCATTTTATTATTCAAAAAAAAAAATTAACCACTAAATTTAGTAATGAAAATGTGACTTTTAGCAGCTTTCCGAATTCTTAGAAATTTGGTCGTTACATAGGGCGCCACCTCCTGCACCTTGCTTGAAGTTGAGGCCTCTTCGCCTTTTCCAACTTCTCTCATTCAGCTTCTCTTTTACCTCATAGAAAGAGATCATCTATCCAATTTCCTTCATCCACCTCCCAGTGAAGGCAAAGAGCTCGCACTGAACTTTGGATGGATTCCGAACAAGGAAGTCACTGATGGTCATCTTCCTCCAGCTCTTCATCAGTACATAAAAGGCAGATGGAGAGAAACAGAGTTGATCAGCTTGAGACCCTGCAGCAAAAAAGTCTTTGACATGTTGAGGGACAATCTCTTCCAGAGGAATCTTCTCATCAGGTTTCTTGAAATGGGGCAACATTTTTTCAAATAGAACTTTTGGAGATCTGCCCTTTCTTCCTGGGCATAAAACGAAGGAGGAGATCAGAATGGACCAGGGAAGGTGCCTTCATCCCTGGGGAGAGTCTTCTCAACTTGATGAATAGGTAGTGAAGGCTAAGCAATGTTCAGCCTGGCCCTGACCGCTTTTCTTCTTCTTTCATTCTCTTGCCTCAGCCCTCTTTCAAGCCCTATCAAGTTCTTTCAAATCTGTATTGACATCAAAATAAGCTGGTCGCGCTTTCTATTGCTCTTCAAGAGTCTCTGACTCAGCTCACCCAGTAGGAGTTGCTCCTAAAAAATGAAATAGAGAGAAGGTTATTTTAAAAAAAAGACGAAGAGGAGAAAAAAAACAGAAAGAAATCAAGAAGCTTACTCGTCGGTCCAAAGCCTGCAATCATAAAACCTGATGTTATCAAGTTGTAATCAGAGTGGAGGGTCTTCCAACTCCTGTTCTCCTTAGATAAAGCTCAGAGTAGGTGACATGTTGCTTGGTTTCTTTTGTCATTGGGCAATGTTGAAAGCCTAGAGACAGAAGAAACGCAAATCAGCTAGAAAAGAGATCAGATAAAGGGGAACCAACAGAAACCAAAGGGCAGAGAACTTACAAACTTTTTGAAAATGGTCTAAGCTCATATATCTTGCTCAATGTCGCTTCTCATGAACTCCCAGTTCCGCAAACAAAAAAGAACTGGAGCTTGTATTCTTTGATGGAAGATGGTGGCTAAAATCAACCTCTTGCTATTAGGTTGAATTTGAGAAGGGACGAGTCCCAAATCATTGAGTAGCTAGCGGATGAGAGGATGGAGAGGAAGTCTGAAGCCTGTCTGCAACATCTATCTATTAATAGCTACAACCCCTATTGGAAGATTGCAAGCTCTTTCTTCGGCTCGGGGACGAATAATTCAATGTCTACACGGACATGGTATTCGTCCTTCCAATGCCATCTCGTCTGTAATGGAAGAAGGGATGGTCTTGCTCGTCTAATTCCCATCTCTGTAGGGATCAAATTTGTTAGGATTGATGATAGATATAGGATCAACGAATAGGGGAGTGTTAGGTGAAGCCATTGAAAAAGTATAACGAGAGGTAGAAGATAAGAAGATTTCTTTCAAAGAGTTAAAGGAAAATCTTTTGAAGGCGGCTAAAGGAAGAATATCGCTAGGAGTTGTGCTCTTCCGATCTGAGTTTTTGGTGATGTCCCAATAATCAAAGGAGTCTAATTTATATAGGAAGGGGAGTTCTGTGCGCAACGAGAAGACAACGGTTGAATTAGAGAATGTTAACGGCTAGTGTTTCTATCAAACTTGCTAAGTTCTGAGCACATTTAGGATCGATTATACAATGAATATTTCAGAGGACAACGGAGACAACAGAGGTTGGATAGAGTAAAAGAGGTTAAAACAGAGCCCTTGCAAAGTGAAAGCACCCTTTTAAAGGGTAATTGTTGGTGCCTGACCTCATCACTAGGTGAAAGCATTAATGGTGAGCTAATGGTAACAAGTACTTGGTGAAAAAGCTCAGAGCATATATCTGGGCTCCAAGGCATACTGGAGAGCAGACTTAGAAGGCTATAGATCTCCTTCTGACAGAAT
The DNA here is from genome assembly GCA_963692815.1 of Nyctanthes arbor-tristis. Taxonomy (NCBI): domain Eukaryota; kingdom Viridiplantae; phylum Streptophyta; class Magnoliopsida; order Lamiales; family Oleaceae; genus Nyctanthes; species Nyctanthes arbor-tristis. Next base: position 6,159 of record CAVNYN010256495.1, on the reverse strand, counting down.
CATTACAAAAGAGAATCTTGGACAGACTAATCATTACATGTGATGGGGATGACATCATCATCCACCACCATGGCAGAGCTCAGAGATTATTTGCCATCTCGTCCAACCAATGAGAATAGCTCGTCAGGTTGGCACCTCAAGACCTTAGGGCCCATAGCATTAACATCTAACGGTGCCGCCCCTTTTAACTGATAGGGAATGAGGGAATATTCTGAAGCTAGGAATAGGGCACTTATGAGTCTATTAGCTTGGGTATGATGTTATTCTATGATGATTAGATGAATTGTAGCTACCACTTGCTCGACATGTTATAAACAGGGTAGTGAAGCTCCGTTGTAAACACAAGAAAATTAAGAGAAACACCTAGTTAATATTCTAATTTTCCTCCAAATATCACTTTCCTTCATCTCTTTCCACACTAAATTTTACTATACGAATCTTAGTTGGTGTAAATTGTGCATCAACATCAATGACATCATTATGATAAATAGTACCATAATTTAATTAAAAATCTTAATATAAAGTACGAACAACTGTCAATTAAATTATTTTGATAAATTTACCACAACAGAAATGAATGAAATCAACTTTACATTAAAATCCATTCAAAAAAACTTGACATTAAAATAATTTAACAAATTGATATAAGAAATTCCAAGTGTTAATTGATATCTAGACCAATATTGTATTTTGTAATTTTATTGAAATTTTATAATAATTTTAACGTTGCAATTTTTTCCTTTTTTTCCTTCATACTTTTTGAGATTTTGAAAATATTTTGCAGAATTTGATTATGAGTCGCATAAAACCAATTAATTGCATCGGCTATCACTGTCATGTATGGAGGACAGGTTCTTTCGGCCACTATTCATAAAAAGCTCCATTTGCAGTGAAAAATGTGCTTTTCTTGCTATTTTAAATGCGGGTTCGACTAACCATTCAATCTTTTATAATGTTGAATTGCCAGTTTATTAATTCATTGTATTTTGCATAGTAGTTTTTTTAATCCCTAATCGCCCTGACAGTGTTAAATGAATACAATTACACTAGTGGTGAATGAGAATTAAATTTTTTTTTCTATAGTTGTTAAATATATTCTTTTAGCCAATACGTGGTGAATGAGAATAATAAAATTTTTCATTTTATTTGATCCTGGATTATATTTGCAAGCTTTTGCACCAAATTCGGACCCAGACAAGGAGCAATTAGGATGCTTATTGCTCATCTACTGGGGCATCATCGACACAATCATCCTCAAACAAAATGAAAAAGATAAAGTCCAGAAACCATAGATTATGCATGATCAAAGTGAAAACACTAATTATTAGTCTTTAGTACCTAAACTCTGAATTTTTTCTCTTTTATTTTATACTGGTTTTGAATTATGCATGTTGGATGCATAATACTTCTTTTATAGTGTTTGAATTTGGTGTTCGTATTTGTTTTGGTTGAATACTCAGCGTGGGAGAGTGTTGAATTCTTGGATTGTTTTATTATGATTGAGTTTTTTATGTTTTGTGTTGGTGAACGTACGTTTTTCCTAGCTGTCTATTTGTGTTTGCTCGGTTTTGTTCTATTTTGTATTCCTCCCTATAGGTTATTGCTTTTGTTAAACGGCGTGGGTGCCAATTCCTATAGCTGTCTGATCACTTTAGGACATCTGCTTCAAGTTTTGGAGTCTGCCTCTCCATTAGTTCAAGTTTGTACTTTTGCTATTTTAGAAGATTAACTTTATACATGTAGGGCAAATTATGAAATTTTAATTTAAGTTGTATTTGTTGCATTGTTTTTAAATCAATGCACAATGTCGTTTGTATAGGTTGGATGTGTCAAAATGTAGATTCTCACATTGTCACTCGATCATGTTATTCATTTGATAATCTAAATTGTAATTTCAATGCATTCAATTATATTATAATTCTTCCCTCCAGTTATGATACAATTAAAAGTTAATTGGATAAAGTTTAAATGATTATATTAGTTTGGCACATCAAGTTCTTAACATTAACTATTAAAATTAATATCATAATGGTTTAAAAAATATGAATGAAATGCAATCTTTAAGTAAAACATAAAAAAAGAGCTGGATTGATAACATATGGCCTAAATTGTTCACTAATATCTTATTTGAATGATGATACTCCATTTAAACCCTTCCAAATTCAGCCACCAAGTGAAATCATGTATATTTGATTTGTAGCATGTTTTTCTTTTTTTAATCATTTTTATGAGTCTTGGGCAAATATAGTTAAGATTTCAATTTACTAATATATTAATTTGTTGTTTTATTAGACAAATGATATGGATAATTTAACTAATGATTGTTTAGAGTCCCTTTCAAAAACTTCCTGGAACTTTGTTAAAAAACTTCCTTCTCATGTGGTATGCATAGATAAATGCCGTATAGATTTAAAATACACATAATTTGAGTTTGAAATACAGGTGTTATGCATGCGTGCCACATGGGTGAGAAGTTTTTTTAACAAAAATTTCAGAGAGTACTTGACAATTTTCGTGATTGGTTATAAAAATGTTGATGGTTGCACTATCTATATATCTAATATATAGAAAGAATGAAAGGGAACATAATTGAGAAAAAGAAGTGATAACGAAAATTAGCAAAACAAAAACAAAATCACAAAGTCCAATTTTTGAAATATCCCATACCCCCTCCATATGAGCAACTACCCGCAGGTGCATTGTAGTTAAATGTGCTAATCTTACATTAATCACTTTTTCATGCGAATACTTAGAAATAATTTGTTTTCTAATTTCCCATACAACGCATAGGTGATAATCTAGTTTTCACTTAAAAGGCAATTTCTACATCCATTTGATACACTTCAATATTGCAATTTCAAAAGGCATGTCAATGTAGTAAAGGTCTTCCAGCTATCACTGTTACATCCTTGTACTTAACCATAATTCAATCAACCTTCATTTCCACTTGGAAATCCATGTGTAGCATAGTGGATTACTTAACGATTGACATTTCACTAGCTTCCAGAGGAAATCATTTTCATTCATTAACCTCTTTTTGGCACATTCTCTTTAAAGAGCCATAACTTTGCTGAAGTCTTGAGTTTCAGTTTGTAGCATATAGGACCCAAATTCTAATTAGCCAAAAGATTTTCATGTCCTAATCCTTTGCTACTTCTTCCTCTTTTCGTTCTTTAGGTGGACTATTATCAACAATAGTCTCATGTTCCATTTTAGAAGCTTTCTTCTTTTACATCAGAGCAATGGCGGAGCCAGGAGTTATTAGAGGACTGGGCCGGAAGGGTGAGCCATATATTACGCACGAGCTAAATTACCTTTATATATAATTTTTTTTAAACAAAGTAAAAAAGAAATTTTTTCAATTTAAGGGGGGCCGGGGCCCGGCATGGCCCCCCTTAGCTCCGCCAGTGCATTAGAGTACATCTTGACTCCATTATTTCATTCTTGCATATATCCGTATAAGAAGTCAATATGTTCTCTTATCATATCTATGAGGCCAAATATCGATTGAGCCATTTTTCCATTTTCATATTCTTTAGTGTACGTATAATCACTTTGGTTGAATACCCCTACATTGGAAGACCTTCCATATTCATAAATTGTTTGGAGTACCTTCTTCTCATTCATATTTGAGTTACCTTATAATCATAATAAGCTTCCTCCAAATGTTTCTGACAACCCAAATATATATTACAAAATGTAATAGGTAGGAGTGGGGCATCGGTTCAAGTGGATCGGTCCAAACAGCCACCGACCGAACCGAGTTATACTCGGTCTGTTTGGTTTAAACTAATCATGTCAAAATACCGAAAATCGTCCACAGAGCCTAAATCCATCAAAATACCTAAACATTCAGAACCCCAAAATCGTCCAAAGAGCCATTAGATTCACATCCATCAAAATACCCAAAAATTCAGAACCATAAACTCATCCAAAGAAAATTCAGATCCATTTTACACCTCTAGAATTTTCTCCCAAAAATAGTATGAAGTACGAATTAGATTTTGAAACATACCTCTTAGACTTTGGATAGACAATATCTCTGCCAATATTTCCGATCTACCTTACGAAGAAACGTGCGGGATAGAGATTTAGCTTTCATGTTCAGAAAAAATTCAATTTTCATTTTTAAAAGGCACTACTGCACCAATCTTTCTATAGAAAACGAATAGAGAGCTTAGTGTGATGTGGAGTGCCATGTGGACTGGCGGGTACCGCGCCATATGTGCAACACTTTCCCTCCAAATTGTTTTAGAGCATCTCCAATGTCTAGTTAAGGTCGAATGTCATGGCTCAAAATTCAATATGAGAGAGATAGAGAGAAAAAGGAGAGAGAAATTGAGTGGGAAGATAGAGAAAAGTGAAGAAAAATAGAGGAAAATTTAAAAAAGAGGAGAGAGATAGACAAATTTAAAAATAATAATAAAATAATGATTGACATGGTGAAGAAGAATGTAGATATATGAAATGGAACATCACACGATGAAGAAAAAGTGAAAAAAAGTAGGGTAAAAGAGATTAAAGTGATTAAAAGAAAAAGAAAACAGGAAACATATGTGACCCATCAATTTTTTTATATGTATCTCACTTATGTTGAACTTTAAATCATGATATTCGACTTTAACTATACATTAGAGATGCTCTTAAGCCCCGCTCAAATAAAATTAAAATGCCTTAAAAATCTCCCTACGCCCCCCCCCGCCACGATTTTTAGCCCCACAACCCCCCAAAATGGAGCCAGTGTATCTGGAATAGCCCCCGACCTCAGCCCTCCGACCACAACCATCACCGCCGGAGGAGACCCGCCGGACCACCACACAACCATCAGCGCCACCATCGCTCTCTCCCCGGCCCCTATATCTGTCTTTCTCTTCATCTCCCTCTCCACCGAACCACCGCCACTAGTCACCGCCCCCGCCTCTCTTCCGATCTCCGCAGAACCGACGGTTGGGTTCTTTGCTCCTTAAATTCTTGGCAGCGAATCCCAAAGGTCCCACTCTCTCTTCTCATTCTCTTTTCATTATACCATGTATATATATATATATACACACATACATAATGTGTTTTTTTTAACACTATAATAAAAGACATTAATCTTACGAAGGGCTCTTTGTTTGTCTTTGTTTACTCATTTAGACTGCTTGTATGAGTTCTATGGATATGTCCATTATTTGGGTTTTTGGTATTTGTTGATTTCTTGCATTTAGCTTAGGATTCTTTAATGGATATGCAACTTGAGGTTCATAGAAGATGCTATGGTGGTTCTGTATATTGGAAATGGAGTTTGAGTAAAGTTCTTGACTTTTCTTCTTGATTCATTATTAGTGTTCTTTCCTATTATCTTTTGTGGGAGGATACGGAACTATGTTCTTTGACTCTTATACTTAATCAAAACAATTTAATTTCAATTGTGTATTTGGAATGAGAGGATGATGCGTAAATGCATGTGGAGATTGTAATTTATAGGGCGTTAATTTCACAAATCGTCCTCAATCTTTAAGTTAAGAATCGGTTTAATCTCCAATATCTTTTAAGACACACTACAGCCCCCAACCTTTTAAAAATGCATACAAATCGTCTCTATTTCTACTGTTCCGCTAAATTTTTATTAAAATGACGATTATACCCCTCAAAAACATTTTAAACTTTTTTTTGAAAATGTTTAAAAATAATAAAAAACTAAAAAAAACCCACCCACCCATCCTTACTCCACGTCCCCTTTTCCCCCGGCAGTACCGTCGGAATGGTTCATTTCGACGACCAAAAAAGGGGGTGAATCCTCCCCATTTTGTTGTCATTTCCGACAGCAAAATTGGGGGGTGGGGATTCACCCCCATTTCTGCGGGAAATGCCAGCCATTTGGCTGTCATTTCTGGCAGCAAAATGGGGGTGAATCTCCCCCTATTTTGCTACTATTTTCGGCAGCACCCCCCTATTTTGCTGTCATTTTCGACAGCAAATTGAGGGGGGGGCTCACCCCCCATTTGCTGCCGGAAATGGCAGCCAAATGGAGGGTTCACCCTCCATTTCTGCCGGAATGGGCAGCCATTTAGTTGCCATTTTCTGCAGCAAATGGTAGTAAAATTGGGGGGGGGGGTTGGGGGGGAATTCCCCCCCATTTAGCTGCCATTTCCGGTAGCAAAATGGGGGGACTCACCC
>CAVNYN010256467.1:0-25189 GCA_963692815.1 Nyctanthes arbor-tristis | reverse complement strand
CGCTCTTCCGATCTTTATCTTTTATTTTTCATCATCATCCAAGAAAAGCAATAGAAAAATAAAAGATAAAAAACAAAATTCTGATCCCTAATTGCAGGAGCAGTGATATAGGTGCACCTGCAACTCTCAATCCCAGAAAACTGATTGCAAATCCAGAAAAGATAACTAGACATGCCCTAGGGGGGTACATACACCAAATAACCCAAACGCAAAATAAAAGAAATCCTAAATATATGTACTGAAAAAACACAGCATTAGCAGTGACAAAGCGACTAGTTCAATCCGACTCGTCAAGCTACTCAAAAGCCTATATTATATGGTGAAAATGGATACTTTATGCAAATTTTATGCTTATGTGAATGGAGAAGTAGGGAAGTCACCTTTTCCAGATGATGCACTTGTCCACGCGGTCCGGATCTACTGTCATCAAACCCCGTCTCGCTTGCTATCCGTTCAATAAAATTGTTACACGTGTAACGATTTTCTTAGTTTTTCTTAGTTTTTCTTAGTTTATCAGCACTTTAGTTAAATCAAATATTAATTAATTAATTAAACACGTACAACGATTTTATTAGACGGTTAGAAAGCGAGACGAGGCTTAGGCAGCAGATCCAGACCGTTGTCCATGTATCTTGCCACATTAAAAAAGTTTTTTTTCCCGTCATACTGTTTCTTCCTCCCTACCCTATGTTCAAAATCCACGGCCAAAAAGAATTTATTACAATAAGCAGTGCGGAGGATTTTTTTTTCCTGGTTTTGGGGCTTAAAAGAGATTTTTAGCACTCTGTGTAGTGCTCAATTTCAATATTAATTAAATGAAATATTAATATTTGAACTATTCGGTGTGTTGTTTAGTTTCACATGTGACAACTAGTCAAGATTGAAGGCATCCAGTTCCACACTAGAATTCATTTTCAACTTGCGTGGATAAGCCAACGTATCCTTAAATGGTACTACTAATTGCCATGACATGTGATGTATTTTTTCAATAATGCAATTTGCAAAGAAAGAAATCAATGAAATGTGATGTTGACGTGCTTGGCCATCATTTTCCACATGTGGTCCAAAAACCTGTACAGTAATAAGGTTCAAAATTCAGTTTTCTTTTACATGTGATTTTTTAATTAGCACATATATATTGATTTATCTAGCACATAAAGGAGAATTTATTTGATGTTAGGGTTCTTTCTTTTTTAATGTATGTATGTATAGTGCTCTTACAATCATTCAAACAAACCGATTTAATCTTTGATTAAAATTCTGGCAATTATCCGGCCTTTTAATTTGGCGTCTTCAGCTGCTTGTCTTACCTGAAAGTTATAGGAAACAAAAATTAAAAAAATCTGGTGTTCATCGTTATCGACTAGAAGCCTTAGAAAGCTTATATCTATATTAGTTACAGCATAATGAAATATAAAGTCATAATTTAGACGTAATTCTCCAGATATTAAAGATTTACATCATAAATATGCATCACATTATAACAAAGCTCACAAGAACCAACAACACCACAAGATTGCACGCAATATATTCATCCACATATTTTCATCGGTTCAATAAGTGTGTTATTTATGAAATCCTTTAATTTGGTTTTGGAATTTGTATACCCATCTCTGTCTTTGTACAGAAGATTAATGACACGTGCAAGATTGAAATGTGTTGTAGATGATATTTTGAGACGCTTGTAAACCTTATTTTTCCCCTAGTATGACATGCAATTCAATTCGCCAAGAAAGTAATCAATGAAATGTGTTGTAGATGTTCTTGGTCATCGTTTTCCTGACGTGGCCCAGAACTAAACCTGTAAAAAATTCATTACCATCAAAAGGAATATCTAGAGGTCTTTCCTGGCGTGTGACTATATTAGCACATTGATATATTAGAACAAGTATATATTTATTTCATATATATTAGAGTTCTTTCTTTTTATTGTACATGTCCTCTTGTTTAGTGTTCTAATTTCAGTCATTCAAACAAACCAGTTTCATCTTGATTGGTATCCTGGCAATTATCATATATGATATCCTGCCTTTTGGCAACTTCAGCTGATGACTTCCTCGAAGGTTACATGAGAACAAAAATAGAAAATATTTGGTCGCGTTATCTTTCTATGGATCGATCTCCTCTTTGGCGTTCATCACTATTGACAAGAAGCCTTAAAAAGTATATCTACATTAGTTAATTAATTACAGCATATAACAAAACATAAAGATATATAATTTAGACACAATAAATATAAAGATATAATTTAATATATTAATGAGTATATAATTAAAAAAAATGCAACATCATAAATAGGCATCAAATTCTAACAAAGCTCGCTAGCTAGAATAAACACCGGCACAAACAAGACTGAATCTGCGAGTTCATCCACATATTTTCATCTGTACAATAAGTGTGTTATTTATAAACTCTTTTAATTTGGTTTTGGAATTTGTATACCCATCTCCATAGGTACTGCCGTTGGATGGAGACATCCTTGGTTTATATCCTTCCACGCTTTTGTAACTTCTTCTTGTAGTTGAGCAAATGCCTCTTCTTTTGACACTTCTTTATCTTTCATGTAACATTCAACTACTGATTTTTTTTCTCAAACTGCAATCAAGTACGATAATATTATGTTATTATTCAAAATAATATATTATCCAAAAATAATTACTTACCCCATGTCCTCCCATGTGGTCCATTAGCCTAGCAATCACTGATGAAGCTCGTACTATTAATGGTTCACTTGAAATCCATTCAATTGCTTCTTTAGGTAGGGGCTCTTCCATGCCTACCAAAGCTGCTGTACATAGACTTTCATATACTCTTCCAATGTCGGAACGTGCCCCCTGTATGTCCATTTTGCCTCTTCAAAATAAGCCCAGGCTAACTTTTTCATCTGTGAATTAGTTGAACCTTTGGTAATTATATATACATGGATAGGACAGAGTTTTGATAAGAGTCAACAATATTGGTTACCTCTTGTATGGCGTAGTGAACACGGTGGGATTGTCCAATCTTCCCTAATTCTTCCTCAGCTTCCACATAAACGTCTAAAAGAGATTTGTAATAATGCTTCATGTATGTAGGTAGCTGGTCTATATCGCTAGCATTCCACCTGTTCATGGAAATATTCATTCTTGTTTACCTATGTACACTGAAGATATATAATAATTAGGCTAAACGAGTAAATAATTTTAAGTTGACCCATACACGTCGTAGATGTCATCAAGAACAGAAGCCACGGCAGTTACTTTGGTCAGAATTTTCCTAGCCAGAGAATTTTTGGGCTCAGAAGAGACTGCTAAAATCCAGAAATAACATTCAACCATCCTATCTCTGGCAAAAGGCAGTTATTGTACGATGTTTGATTTTAAAATTTCATTGTTAGAACTTTCTAAGTTTTTTTATTAATAAAAATGTAATATCTATAAAGTTTTAAAAAAAATGGAATATGAAGTGAAAAACGTTCTTGCTCTTAATGGTCCAGTATTTCCTGCCCAATTAAATGGAAGCTTGCATGTAACATCTTAATATGAATCTTTGTTAATCATAGAGTAATGATAAACTTCGAGGTTAGTTCATCAATTAGTTCACCGGCTGTGTATTAATATAAAGAGTAAAACTGCCAATTAAGACATTTAAATAATTTGAGCCTTAAATATTTAAGGATTAAAATTATAAACCGGTGAACCAATTGGTAAACCAACTTAGAGGTGTAGCATTACTCTTAATTATATCAAAATTATTGCACGAGGATCCAGCCCCCCACCATCAGTTTAGATTATCTGATCAAAGTTCCATTTTAGTGCCCCCATCACATAAAGAACAGCTCTTTCTAGGTGGGTCGCTTTGCGCAACGAAAATAGACAGGCATAGCTAACTTTTACTGTACATTAGAATCTCCCCAAACAGAAGGATCATATGTGACAGAGTGGCGAGTATTCTTGATGTCCATATACTTGGTGGAAATGGGAGCAGCAGCTGCAGGAGTTTGGTTATCCATTTTTATCCTTTAAAGTTCTTGGAATTTGAACAGGAAATCAAAGAATTGTATATTCACTTCCGATAGGAATGTTTGAATTATGGGTTCTGAAGCAGGGTATTTATAGTGAAACCTGAGGTAATATGTGTTCTTTTTTTTTTTTTTTTTAATTTGGGGAACTGATTATTTTCTAGGAAACAATAAAAATTACAGATGGGGTCATTGATGGCTTTAGTCCTATATATCCAAAATAAGAGTTGCATCCTAATGAAGGTGTCAAAATCTGCAGTTCGACACTGCCACACTGGGAAGATATTTTGAAAAATCGGATCCAGACTGTGTGGTTATCGGTCGAAGGGGCCGGGAAAGTGTTCTGTTACAATCACCTAAAGATCTCTCCCATCCCCTTTAATGGATAACCACACTATCTGGGTCCGATCTTTCAAAATATCTTTCCAGTGTGGCAGTGTCCAACAACAGATTTTTCAAAATATCTTTCCAGTGTGGCAGTGTCCGACTACAGATTTTATTGTAACGGAACTCTTTCCCGGCCTCTATTAGTTGGATATGAGATTATATATAGCTCTATTAATATTTCATATAGAGGAAATATCTTTGCCGCCTGTGGTTTTTCTCTGATTTGAGAGTGTTTCATGTAAATCTTGTGTTATTTTCTTATTTCTTCTACTTGATACTCTTGACGAGAGAAATTTAAGTACATTGGATGTATATTCTACAAGATGCATCTGGGCAATAACACATCTCGCCACATAGGATATAATATGTATAATATACATTTGCATCTTTCCATTTCGGGTGAGAAAAATTTAGGCACATTGGATATATCCTACATAGTACATATAATGTTACGTGACGACATGCACCGGTATTATTTGTCGGATATGCCATGTATGATTTACAACCACTATACCTAAGTTTCTCTTCACAAGAAGACAAACATCTTGACTGAAAATCTGAAGTAATATTCAGGTTGAATTTCCACAACAATATGTATCAATGTATCAAGTGAATACAATATCAAGAGGAGGCACATGAAATATATTGCAATTAGGTTGGCAACTCCGGAGGCCATAACGCATTATTCACATGGTGTTGTAATGTAGCTCCAACTAATGATGTATGAATTAACATGCTAAGTACATTTTCATCTCATTTGGCACTTACATCATACTCGGCATGGTCGTTGATGACGACGATGATTCAAGAAGTTTCGACCCTTCATATTTTTTACTTAATTTAGCCATTAGTATGAGTTATGGTTTTCCTATTACTATTTAAATTAATGTCTATTCATTATTAGGGTTGGTTGAGTTTTAATAAAATTTAAGAATTTGAAGAATTTCTTCAATTGTGAACCTAAATGATTAATCCATGTGCGAATTTTCATTTATAATCCCGTGTTAGTAATTTGTTATGCTCCCGCCAGCGTCAGTTAGTATTAGTGCATAGTTTAGCTTCTGACGATGAATCGAGGAGGATAAATTAGAAAATTTGGTGCCAAGATTGATATCAGGTCAACAAATGTGAACTAATACAAATCCGCCAACAGTTAGTTGCTTTGGCACATAAGATGGCTGGATTCGCTAACCTTTTTGGCATAGGGCTTAGGCACAAGGTGGTAGTCGTGATGCGTGCATTATGACTAGGCGAGACTGTCGCGATGGTGGGGTTAATCACTAGTCTAATTGTGAACAGGGTTTTAAATGAAGAATCTAGGGATTTAGAGTTTACCAACGGCCAAGAAGGTACCGTTGGTTTTGGGATTGACATGCACAATCCATCGTAAGCAAAAGCAATTCATTTGTACCAACAGAACCAAAGATCGAAATTGCTGAAAATGATGGGGAACAAAGTCGTGTATTGCATTGTTAGAAGTCTCATTTGGTTAGATATTTTTGTTATGGATATTTTTAGTATTTTAGCTTTATTAGGGTTACAGTTTAGGATCATATTTTATTATATAGAGTCATCTTGTAACCATCTTATTATTTAATATGAAACACTTTTAGTTTTCACCTGCATGTCGTAAGTGGTGGGATGGACTGCAGAAGAGATTCAAGTTCAGGAAACAACTAATGTAAATTTAGATGATTATTATGGCAATAGTCGCACCGAAATTGATTTTGAGGGGAAAGGAAAAGAAAGGGCACAAATGGAGATCATGAATACAAGTCGTAATGCAAACAAGAATAGCCGAGGGTCTAAGGAGGTTGAAAATTATGTTGGGCTAGAAAGAATTAACAAAGATGATCTCCTGAGATTTTATATTGCTTCAATTGGTGATTTCTCTAGTTTATTATTGTCAATAAACAAAACAATACATTGGAGGGTGATATGCAAAATTCTTTCTCCTGGAGAACTTGAGGTGTTGTCAAATATGGTATCCTGGCATGGATTTGATGTTAAAGGTCACTCTCGCTTGACATTCTATCTTGGCATGGCTTTATCAGTTTATCATCCCATGACAGATTTTTCAAGGACAGGTCCTATTTTGAGATGGGAAGACAAGAAGTGACGAGAAGCCTAAAATTCAAGGGCAAATCTTCTCCGACCGGGGGAGAATGGTCACGATGAGGATTCAAAAAGTTTCAGCCCATTATATCTTTTATTAATTTAGCCCATTAGTATGAGTCTTAGGGTTTTCCTATTACTTCATTATAAGTGCTGGTTGAGTTTTAATAAAATTAAAGAATTTTGAAGAATTTCTTCAATTGTGAACCTAAATGACGAAATTCATGTGCGAATTTTCATTTATAATCCCATGTTAGTAATTTGTTATGCTTCCGCCTGCATCAGGCATTCTCTACGGGTGGCTTTACTAAGTTGATCTAGCACCATATATCTAGTGTCAATATAGCACTAAACGTGAAAGAAATCACTATTGATTTTAGTGGTTTCTATAAAACCAATATTAGTTTTATTCATTTGATGCAGTTGTCTAACTCCATACGGTGCTAAACATATGGCACATGAATATAATTAGTGGCCGTACTGCTTTATTAGGCTTTGGCCCACCCAAATTGGCCCAAAATCCCTTTTTTGGCAATCTTTTCTTTTTTGTTTTTCCTAGTAAATAAAAAAAAATGAGATAATTAGAGCTTCTGCCCTATTCTAATTGTTCCATTTATTTTTCCTCATGAATTCAAAGCTAATGATCCACGTGTGTTATAGCCATTTTTATCTATTAAACTAAAATCTCTCAACTTAATTAATCTATTTTACAATGTATAAACATGAAACCACACATGTTATAGCCATAGTTATCTCGTCAGCTTGTCAACGGCTACGAGTGCCCGTAGCCTCTAAACTAGGCAAGCAAGTTGATGAAATTCTTCATTATATTTCCTATCTTGTATCTGAAATATTTATACAAACAATTTTCAAAACGATACGTAATCAGGCACTACCAAAACAAATTGTTGAATTGGGAAAAAGAACAAAAAGAAAGGACGAAAAAGAGGAAACGAAGAAGTCAGAACAAGTTGAATAATTTCTTTTTTATTTGTCATTTGTAACTTGTAACCTTCTTTTTGGCTTCCTATCTCAATATTAAAAATATAATTAAAGCACCTCTGGAATTTATACATACATATATATATATGTATGTATATATATAACATACACCCTTGAAAACATACCAACAGAGAAGGGGCAGTATTATATTATAGCATCTTGAAAACTTTAAAATCATTAATAATAAGAAAAGTCAAAACTTACTAAGTAAACGAAAAAGTCGTTTATTAAAATATTAACATATTTTACATTTATTGTTTTTTCTTTTCATCACTTAATTATTAAAATAATTTAATAGTTCTACTTAACAATAAAAAGAGTCATGATGCAAGCAGGTAGATTTTTTGAGTCGTTACAACATGAGCATTATTTTATTTTATTTGAAGGAAAATAATCAATTTTCATTAATAGTCGAATAAAATATTACATCATTTGATAGAACACGAGCTAAGCAAACTAGTGCAACATTAAAAATGCAAGGACTAGCCCCTCACTGGCTCGAGCGATTTGAGTAAATCTTGCTTCTAGTGGTGGCGTGGGGGTTCGACTCCTGTCTTGCGCGTCTTGCTTCCAGAGGTAGTGTAGGTGTTCGACTCCTGTCAGACGCAAATTCAGAATATTTCCATCAGTTTGGATAAAGACTCCTTGTGCGCAGAAACGGATAGACAGGTAGGGGGAATCCGCGGAGCTAGTTGAGGCATATCTCGCAATTTACCTCCTCTAGGATTCTAGGGGCGAGGGACCTAGAGGCTCAAGATTAGCCTAGCGCAAGTTGAAATACCTGGTGCCAATAAAAAAAATGCAAGGGCTGTGGAAAAGAGTAGGCCGTCCTAACTATGGATTATGGGCATTATTTATTGAAACATTAAGCACGAGTAATAATTCTCTAAAGAGACTTGCATTTCTAGTCTGACATAAACACATCAATGAGTAGTTTTTTTTGTTTGAAAGTATAATTACAAATTTGTATTATAGTAGCACAAATGTGCATTGATATTTATCCTACTGAAATACAATGCCAAAAAAATCAACACTAAAAATCTACATATAGTAAGAATACACATTACATTAAAATATAGAAAATACCCCATATAGGGAATCGAATCTGAGACCTCTAAGTCTCAGTACCTCAGTCTAGTCTCCTAACTAAACGGGCTAGGCCTCATTGGCTACATCAATGAGTAGTTGATAATTATGAATTGGTCATTTGTTAGATACAAGTGGTGGATTAGAGGCTCAGAAACAACTAATTATAACCAAACAATATTGGTTCTTCCTCCTTTAAATAACAAACAATAAATGTAAAATATGTTAATATTTGTAATAAACGACTTTAGTTGTTTACCTTAGAAAGTTTTAACTTTTCTTATTGTTACTGATTTTAGAGTTTTTGATGAAACTCCCTCTTCTTCGTTGGTATACAACATACACCTATCGCAGACGAAAATATAGAGACAAATTACATGAGTTCGTATCATATAGAAGGCCAATGGATTGACCATCGCTCGTAATAGCATCATCGTGTAAGATAATTTGCATTCTCCATTGTACATGCATTTCCAGTTCTCTTGTTTGTACTAATAGGCTATTGTTTACATACACTAGTGTGTTGGAATACATTGGTTACACTAATGCACTTGTGCTTGTATGTAGTAGATGTGTAGTGAGTGCTTGTAATGGCTGACAATTCAGGTGTAACAGATGGTCCGACTAGCAAAAAAAAAGAAGTAGAAAAGAACAACTTGCAAGAAATTGAAGAAGCAGGATGCGGTGGTTGAATTTGACGAGCAAGGAATGCCTATTGGGCAATTTGCTACAGATTTGGGTACTTACGTGGGTAGTGTGGTTCGCATTCATGTGCATATAAACTATCCTAGTTGGCATGTCGTTGAGCACCCCTTACGGATATGGTGTTGAAAGACATAAAGGTACTTTTATAAGACTGCGTGGCTCAAGTTGGATATATCATATAGAAATTTGGTATCGCGTAATTTTTTTTTTTGGCTTTGTTACAGAAAAAATTCAACCTCATAGACAACAAATTGAAGGGGCCTGTATTGAGAGAAGCTGGGAAGAGATTGTGAGACTTCAAGAATAAATTGGTACGAAGATATATCAAAGAGAAGCACATACAGTATGAAAATCCTTGCAAGATTTATGATTTCATTACACCTACCATCTGGGAAAAGTTCTTGCTGGATCATGAAACTGAGGAGTTCAAGGTAGGGGAAAGCAATTTTTATATTATCTTCCAATCACTGTTTGCAAATCTAAAACATTTGTTAAATTCCCTTTCAGGAGAAAAGTGAGAAGACGAAGCAGTGTCAAGCACAGAATAAGCATCTGCACCATTTAGGCTCAGCCAGTTATGCCCATAGGAGAGCGCAGTAGGCAGTTGTAGACCACCTGTCTTCCTCTTCCTCATGTGGGTCAGTTAGCTCGACCTTTCAAATCGATGATCGAAGTCTAGATTGGGCTTAGGCAAGGGCCATCAAGCTCCCAGATGGGACTTATGTCATACTGAATGAGATGACACGAGAGGTCTTTGAGAAAATTGTAAGTATATAGAAATGAGGAATTTTTTACTTTCCTAAAATATGCTCTTTACTCACATCCTTTATTATATATATTTTTTTAATTTTGCAAACAGAAAGAAATTGCACGAGGGCATCAACCAAGGGACTTTTACCCCGTACAGACACGGGATATATTAACAGTGCCGATTGGCACAGAAGAGCACTCTAGTTGGGTGAAGCGCTATAGTGGATACGTCACTCTAAAGGACGTATATAGGCAACCAAACGAGCCTAAGAGAAGGCCGAGTGGCGTCGTGTCACTGGATGATCTTAGAAAGGTCATCACAACAGATGTGGAGGCCAGTATTGCTGAGCCGGTGGCACAGATACAGGCTCAGTTCGATATGATACAGACCGCCAGTGTTGATGTTTCTTCGGTGAGGCCTAATCTTGTCGACGATACAACGGTGGTTACCCTGAATCTCCACCTCAAAAGGTTGTACTCTTTGACTATCAGATTTAGATTGTCCCTTTCTATGGACTTTGTCGACGTGCTGATGGTTGAGGAAGTGTTTCACTATGTAATCAAGATGTTGGGTGGTATACATATTTCTATCAACGATATTGCTGACCTTCTTGGTATGCAATGGTTGAACGTACCGATCTTGCAAATTTGGGCAATGTAAGACTGCTTCCCTCACAATTAGGTACGTTGTATAATTTTTAATTTGATATTTCACGGTTGGTATAATGTATTTCAAGTACCGACACCATATGTGCAACGTAAATGAGATTGAAAACATCGGGTTTCTTTGTCCCTCGCTTATTAGGGCTATTAATTTTCAAGCTAATGGAGTGGAAAGTTATACTTACATGGTCAGCGCGCTTTCACAAATGACGAACAAGAAGTACATTCCAGTGCCTTATCATCAGGGGTAAAACCGGCTATATTGTTCATTTTTTTTTTCTTTTTTGCTTTGACTTACTTTGAATTATTTGTGGCTAACTTATGTATACTTACATTCTTGTAAAACATTCTAGAAACCATTGGATGTTGCTTGTGCTGTGCCTTAAATATAATACGGTATACTTCTTGGACTCTATGGAGGATAAAAAGCACACATTGGATATCAAGGCGGAATTGTCTAAGTGAGTAATTATTAAAGATTGTTCACATAATATTTTTTTTTTAACTTTGAGTTTATTGAACTTATTTGTATATTATTGCTTTAGGGTACTTAGAGTGTTGTATGCGATAGGGAAAATATTGAACAAAAATCTCATGTGGAAATCAATTGCAATATGTAAAGTATCATTTAAATGTTTCAATAACTATTGAAGTTTCATATTTTAGTTTTTTAATTACTAATATTTATTTTCGACTCCTTTGAACTATTAGTGCCCTCAGCAACCAGGATCCAATGAGTGTGGCTATTATGTAATGAGAAATATGTTCGAGATAGTCACACTTTATTCTAATACTAAAGAATATCTTGATAAGGTATAAATATTTATCGAAAACCAAGTGTTCTATCATTATTCATCTATGTGTGTGTGTGTGTGTATTTTATTAACAAAGTAATTCTTTTTCTTTTTGTTTGTTGTAGGGTTATCAACCTGGGTCATATATTCAAGCCAATATAGATGAGATTTGGGAAATGTGGGCCGAGTACTTTATCAACAAGTTTATGTGATTTTCTGGACTTATCTATTTTGAAATATATTTAATTATGGATTATGGATCGTCATGCAAATATATGCATTTCAATAGTTAGTGCATAGTATTTCAATGGTTACTTAATGACACAATAATTTTGCTCAATTTGTAGATTACATTATTGCTGATATTGTTTAATTAGTTATTGATTGTAGTTAGATTTATGTTAAGGTATGGCGATGATTGGATAGTATAATAATGTAACAGTTATTGATGTTTGGAATACTTAGATCTATATTTAAAATGGTTAGTTCATATTAATTAATGGTTTATTTACGCTACTTTATCGTTAATGTTAAATTATGGAGTAGTAGTTACCGATTGTTCTTTCATTTATATTGGGTTGGTCATGATAAATGTGTTAAAGTGTATAGAAACAGCTCCTGTTTTGTGCTGGAAATTCTTCTTGATTGTGGATTGGGCGCATTTCTTGTTCTAGCTTCACAGGATGGCAAGAGATATTTCTGGTGCTACTAAAAAATAATAATAAAATGGCGTCGGTTCTTCAATCACAACCGACACCTAAGCATAAATATAAAAAAAATTGATATCAGCGTCGGTTGTGAACAAACAACTGACGCCTTAAGAAAACAAGAGGCACCGGTTGTTAACTAATAACCGACACCTTTTGATACCTTTAAGCGTCAATTTTTCTAAGAAATTGATGCATGTTGTTCTGTTTAGGTGTCTGGTCAACAATCAACGCCTATAACCTAGGGTATGGGCGTCTGCTACATAGGCGTCGGTGTCACGACCGATGCGTATTTCGAATATCAACTGACGCCCAATAGGATTTTTTGTAGTAATGCGGATTTTTTATTGTAAGAAAGAATGTAGCACCATTTGATCCAAGACTTCATTTTACAATACAAATTACATTTGCAAATTTTATAGTTTTTCTATATTCTATTATGATATCAAGTATCTAAATTCTTATTAAATTACTTTTAAACTATGACATTTTCACTAGATAGCTACCCGTGCATGGCACGGGTAAAAAATCTGGTGTGTCTTAAATCAAGTAGCGTTTGTCAATTAATTTATTGTGTTATATATATAGGTTTTTCAATAACATGACTATATATTTTTAAAAAAATTTATTTTTTATGTTTCAGGAAAATTAACGGTTATTCTTTTGTCTTTACGAACTTTTTCATGGAGAACTAATGAAACCATTTACGTTCATCTTTGTATTTTATTTCATGGAAACTAAATGAGTCATATCTTATTAATTAGTTTCCTACCTATTTGTGTTCAACTTAGCTGTAGTCAATAGCTTTCAAAGTGAAATTAAACGATGCATATATATGGCAATTGTAAAGTGGCATACTAGCATATTAAATATGGTCAACCAATTTTGCTTTTTGTTGATTATTTTATATTTTCTTTATTTTTAGAATTGGGAAAATTGCAATTGATACTTTGTGGCTGTCTAAAGCTATTTATTCAAATTGACTTATAATGAGAAATTATAATGAAGTGAAATGAGTGATGTATATTTAATAAAAGTTTGAAATTTACGGTTATAAATGAGCAATTGTCAAATCAGTGGTCAAATCAGTGATAGGCAAGATTATAATGTATTTTTATAAAGAGAATCAAACACCTTAGTTAAAAAAATAGAATTCAAGCCAATGTTTTCCAATAAAAAAATGTCCCATTTCCTTGAAATTTAAGGGTTGGCTATAAAAATGGATGTGGTTACACCACAAAAAAAAAAAAAAAGAAAAAAAGGATATATATGGGAGGAGAAGGATGTTAGAGGAGGGACCGGTGTAATTCAAACTCTATTTTTTTATTGAAAACTATTTACATCCTATTTAGGTTTTCATTCTATAATTTATTTGCGTCATTAAATTGGTTATTATCGATCCTGTAAAGGTACCTCCATTCCACATTGCATATCTTTAAATCCACATTTCCAGGCTTCCATACTCCAATATGAGATGGAAGGTGCTTTAACAATAGCTCTTCAAGGTATTTGAAAATTTTGTGGCCATTATTATTGTTCTATAATAACAATATTGGTTGGCTGCTTTAATGCCTTATAGACTTTTCTTTCATTTTTTATTTTTTTAAATTATAATTCTTTATGTTTCAAAAAAAAAAAAAAGAATGCTATAATTGTCCTCCAAAAAAAAACGCTATAATTATTTAGTTAAAAAAATATAATCATTTAACTTGCTACTTTAGAAACTTTTTAATTGATAACTAATGACATTATGTTTTTTATTTCTTACTGTAAAAAATGTGTCTTTGTTTGTTCAGTTATTTATTTATTGCGTACATAGTATAATAAAAATTTGATTAATTATATCATAATATATTGCGTTTTTTGTATATTATATTTACTAGGGTTCTTATTTGTAATAATTAGAATTATATATTCATAATTTTAAATATCTTTAGTACGCTACATTTACTATAAATATATGTAGTTTATTTGTAATGATTTGAATGATATTCATAATTGTAAACTAGATTTTTTATACTCACTCCGTCCCAAAACATTTCCCTTTTCTTGTTTTATCTATCCCAAATTTTATTTTTCTTTCCTTAGTTAATTTTTTAGTTTTCTAATATACTCTTATTTATTGTGTATAGTAATTATCCATAACGAAGAACTAAATTGAAATATTAAATAAATCAAAAGATATATTGGGATATATTGTTAAATTGTATATTTCCAATAACATTAATGACGTTTTTTTAATCTATTTGAAGAATGAAAGAGAAATATCTTTGTGAGATGGCGATAGTATTATTATTTTACGTGGCCTAAGTGATCTACAAACACTGCTACAGAATTTGAAATAAAAATCTACGTTACACGTCGATTCTTATAATAATCGACGCCTATACAAGACACTGTGGCAAATTTGAAATTAAAATTCAAATAATACTCGTCGGTTCCCATTAAGAGCTGACATGTATGGTATGCTTAAATTATAGGCGTCAGTTGTAAATTTACAACCGAGGCCTATAATCAATAATAGGCATCGGTTCTATTAAGCAACCGACGCGTATTATTAATAACAGGTGTCGGTTCCTTAATAGAACAGGCGCTAGGTGGTATAGGCACCGGTTTCAAATAGAAACCGAGGCTGTAACCCTTATATTTCTTTCTATTTTCTGCTCATTTTTGACAAATAGTTTCTACCCATTTCAATAGGATTCTTTTCTGCCAAAAAAGTTCTGTTTCCAAATCCCATTGATCTCCCTTCCTTCACTTCCACCCAAAGGCGTTTATGTATTACGAGGCGGCAGCACGATGTCGATGGCGGTGTGGTGTGGTGGTGTTGTGTTTTTGCGATCTTGCGTTTCTATCCGATTTTGGTGGTTTATCATCCATTTTTTTGTAGCATTTTGAAGGTAAGTATTCTCTTTTGTAATTTAATTTGCAATGCTGTGAGTATTTGTTTACAATTTGAGAAATAATTTTTTTTAGTTTGTATATATTTAGTAAATATAAATTTGTGGATTTTTGTGGATTTTTTGAATTTCTGTGACATTGTTTGTTGAATATATGTGTTCACATTGTTATCGGTTCATATGATTTAGTTAGATTGTATGGATTTTTAGAGTTTTTATGGAGATGGAAATTGTTGCACAGCATGTGTTCGATAAAATGCCTAAGTAAATGTGTGATGTTAGTGTGTATGTTGAAAAGTGTTGATGGCTAAACAAATTACGTAATGTAAATAACATGTTAATTACATAATGTAAATTATATGTAAATAAATTATATAATGTAGATAACTTGTTATATATTTACATAATGTAAATAACATGTAATTACATAATGTAAATAAAGACAAATAAATTAAGAAAATTATATAATATAAAAATTCTTTGATTTGGTTTATTATGTAAATAACATGTAATTAAGAAGGATAAATTACTTTAAAAAATCAAATAAGGAAAAATTGTTTTTTAAAATTTATGATACAAATGATCAATACTTAATTAACCAATAATATTAAGTTTTAAATAAATCATGAAAATCAAATAATACAAAAATTCCAAAATGGAAAACATTATAAAAATCAGCTTTGTATTAACATGCTAAATAATTTAAGAAACTCGAATAATGAAAAATTTTTTCATTATAATTTTAAGTTTGTTTTATTTGTTGAATATAAATTTTATTAGTTCTCCTGAATGTATGTAATATGGTAGAACTAAATATGTAAGTAACATGATAAATATATAACTTAAGAAAATAAAATTGTGAAAAATTACTTGATTAATTTTGTCATGCAAATGAATAAGTAAAAACAAATAATATTGATGTACAAATAAATGTTAAAAATAAATAACTCTTTTATTGGTCATCTCAATAGGTCGTAAGATATATATGGATCGTAGTTGCATATATGAGAGTCATACTTTATTAGAATATTTGAATGGGGTCGAACAGTTTGTAACGTTTGTCGAGGATAATAAAAAAAGAAAATGGAAAGTATTGATAGTTTGTCCATGCCGCGATTATGAGAATCTGAAAAAACATCGTAGCTATATGAAAGTGAAGAACCATCTGATTAGGCATGGTTTTAAGGAAGGTTATGCCAAGTGGTTTTGGCATGGTGAGAGTTTGGTTCATAGGACGAGCACTAGTGACAACGAGGGTGCAAAGGAGGAGAACACTATAAACAAGAGTGATGAAATTAATATGAGTAGAAAAGATGGCATTATCCAGAATGATCGGATAGATGAAATGATGCGTGATATATAAGATGATTTCATAAAGACTCCTCACATTTTTGACGGCATGTTTATTGATGCTGAAAAGCCTTTGTTTCCTAGATGTAATAAGTTTACAAAGTTATTTGCCATATTCAAATTGTATAACTTGAAAACGAAAAATGGGTGGAGTGACAAGAGTTTTACTAGGTAACTGGAACTTCTAAGAGACATGCTTCCCGAAGATAACAAGCTTCCTAACTCGACCTACGAAGCAAAAAAAAATTGTTATGTCTATTGGTTATGGAAATTGAGAGGATTCATGAATATCCAAACGATTGTGTCTTGTACTGGCATGAGTACAAGGACTTGCATGTGTGTCTAAAGTGTGAGTGTCGCGGTATAAGAGAAAGGACAACAATGATAAAAGTGAGAGGACAAACCCTCCGGCAAAAGTGTTATAGTATCTGCCTGTAATATCTAGATTCAAGCGCCTGTTTGCGAATGCAAAGGATGCAAAGAAAAATTAACATATGCAAAATACATGCTCAGCGCACATGAAAAATTGATAGACAAGAAGGACATTCTAATACCATATCATCAGAGGTAAAAACTATTACAGATATTAATCGACTTTTTTTTTTAACATGCTTTCGCTTAATTTGAAATATTTGTGATTAACATAGACAAACTTACATTATTATAAAATATTGCAGAAACCACTGGCTACTGCTTGTGCTATACTTTCAGCGTAATACAGTGTACTAGAGGAAAATAGGCGCATGTTTGATATCAAGGCGGATTTGAACATGTAAGCAATTGTCACTAACTAAAGTTTTGTTTGGTATCATTTATAATTGGATTCTTTTATAATATATTTTTAAATTTGAATTTTGGAAGCACATGGATTAATTTGATTGGTTTAAAGTCTTTTGAATAATTAAGTTTGAGTTTATTTAACTTTTACACACACACACACATATATATATATATATATATTACATTTTTTAGGGTAGCTAGAATATTGCCGGTGCATGGGAAAATGAGGAAGACCAATCTCATGTGGAAATCAATTAAGGTATGAAAAGTATTATCTACATGTTATAATAACTATATATTGAAGTTTCAAATTTTAGTGGTTTAATTGCTAATATTAATTGTCAATTTGTTGGAAATTTTAGTGTGCTTGGCAATCGAGATCCAATGAGTCTGGCTATTGTATAATGAAAAATATGTACGATATAGTCACACTATGTTCTGGAAGTTCAGAATATCTGGAGAAGGTATAAATATTTATCGAAAACTAAGAATTTTCTAAAGTTTCATGTATATATTTTATTAACAAAGTAATTATATTTCTTTTTGTTTGTTGTAGGCATATAATGTTGAATCGTATGATCAAGCGAAGATAGACGAGATTCGAGATATGTGGACCAAGTACTTTATCGACTATTGTGTATAATCTTTTGTTTTATTTGTTTTGAAATATGGATTACCTATGAATT
This sequence comes from Nyctanthes arbor-tristis, assembly GCA_963692815.1. Lineage (NCBI taxonomy): Eukaryota > Viridiplantae > Streptophyta > Magnoliopsida > Lamiales > Oleaceae > Nyctanthes > Nyctanthes arbor-tristis. Next base: position 7,264 of record CAVNYN010256467.1, on the reverse strand, counting down.
ATACATTTTCATACAAACATGTACATTTCAAGAGTTACCTAGTGTATATTATTCCAACAGTTCATTAATGGCATAATGTTTTTGCAAAATTTATAACTTAGCTTTGACCTTATTGTTGAATATAGTTAGACTAATTAGATTGTGATGATTTGGGTGGAAATATGGTAGTTATAATGTTCAGAGTATTTGGTTTATTGTTATCTAAATTAATTTATTCAATTTCTAGGAAATGTGGTTGTAAGTGTTTCTATTTTTTGTTGTTAGATTATTTGCATGTGTTGGTTATGTTTCGTACTAGCTTTGGATGTTGTGTTTGGCTTTGGATGCTATGTTTGTTATTTTACATCTTTTGTAGGGCTATAACAGCTTCTTACAATGTTGCATGCATGCTGGGAAAAAAAATTAAGAGGCGTCAGTTGTTACATAAAAACCGATGCCTATATCAAATTTAAAAAAAAAAAATTAAAAAATAGGTTTTAGGCGTCGGTTATTGGTATATAGCCGACGCCTAAACATGATTATAGGCATTGGTTCTTATTTAAGAACCTACTATACGCTTCGGTTGTTTATATACAGTTGGTGCCATTTGTCTACTTTAGGCATCGACCAGAAACCGACATGTATAACAGAACAATTCGCGTCGCTGACGCTTGCGTCGCCACTAGAACCGACACGTAATGTGCATTAAAACCAACGCCTATTGTGGTTTTTTGTAGCCGTGAAAATATATGATGATTTCCGTGCACAGGTCTGAATGATATTCGTAGTTGTAAAATAAATTTTGCATGTTATCATTTTTTTTTTATGTACTACCAAAAACTTAGACTGCTTATGGGCTAGATAAATACTTTACGAAAAAAGGTAGGTGTAATTTTTGGATTTGTAGTTAGTTTACGGGTTGAAGAGTAGACACTGCATTATTATTTTATGCAAATAGGGAACTTAGGAGATAGGCATTAACAAATTTAATATATACACTCAAATTCAGAAGTTTATCTTGATAATAATGGGTCCTTTTTACCATTTACGCTAATTATTGAAAATTAAATTACACTTTTTTCCTTAAATGGTTATAATCAGAAGATAATTATGAAAAAATCATAGACTTACAAAAAAAATCATCACTAAATGTTGACATCATTTTCAGTATTAAGTTTTTCTTACAAGTGTTTATAATTGATAAATAAGTTATTTTAGAAAACATTTAGGTTTTTTTTTTTTTTTTTCATCCCGTGCAACAGTAATATACTAGTATAGAAACAAATTTGCAACGTTTTCATTAAGATGTCTCAATTGTCTAGAAAATATGCCACACATTTCATTCTTTCAATAATAACAATTATTATTATTACATGATCTAATATGTCAGTTCATTGTTTCTTTTGAAAACAAAATGGCATTCCTTCGTTATTGCTACGAATGAATTCAAGTTATGAAATAAAATATAATACATAACAGTCCATGAAATGATTCTCACACCATAACAACACCATAAATATGCATCACAGTATAACAAAGTTCACTAGAATGAAGATCACAGAAGATCACCACCATGTTCAGTCAGATATTTATAATTTTTACCGGTTCAATGAGTACGTTATTTATGAATTCTTTTAATTTCTTCTTGGAATTTGTGTACCCATCTTCATCTTTGTAAAGAGAATTGATGACACGTGTAAGATTGATGACTCGCATGAGAATAGCCATCGATACTGTAGTTGGGTTGAGACATTCTCTGTTTACATCCTTCCATGCATCTATAACTTGTTCTTGAAATTCAGCAAATGCTTCTTTCTTTGATACACCCTTTCTGTTTTATGTAACATCCAACTATCGATATTTTTGCTCAAACTACAAAAAGTAAAATAATATTTGAGTAATCAGAAATACCGCTTCCTGGGCTACACATGATAAAGATGTGAGTTAAAGATTCAAACTACTTACCCCCATGTCCTACCATGTCGTCCATTAGCCTACAAATTGTTGATGAAGCTCGTACTGATAATGATTCACTTGAAATCCAATCCAGTGCTTCTTTAGTTACAACCTCTTCCATGCCTATCATAGCCGTTGTAGATAGCATCATATAAGCACTAGATACGAGCGCGAATTTCATATACTCCTCTAGTGTTGGAATGTAAACACGCCTGAGCTAACTTTTCATCTGTGAATTGAACCTTTGGTTATATATATATATATATATATATATATAGGAGACTATTTTTTTAATAGAAGTCAACATTTAATTACCTCTTGTATGGCGTATTTAACACTGTAGGATTGTCCAATCTTCCCCAGCTCTTCCTCAGCTTCGACATAAACATCTAAAAAGAGGTTTGTAAAAATATTTCATGTACGATGGTAGCTGATGATCTATGGCGCTAACGTTCCACCTGCTCATGGAAATATTTATTCTTGCTTACTTGTATATATAACTAAAGGACATTAAAGATATATAATAATAAGTCGAAAAACTAAATAATTTTAAGTTGACCTGTGGATTGTATCTGTCAAAGTTGCAAGTTCATCTAGGTTCCCATACACGTCATAGATGTCATCAAGAATTGAAGTCAGGGCAATTACTTTGGTCAGAATTTTCCTAGCAAGAGAATTTTTGGGCTCAAAATAGACTGCTAATATCCAAAAGTAACATTCCACCATCCTATCTCCTGCAAAAGGCGTTTTTTTTTTTCCCAAATGCCAAAGCCTTCCTAATGATATAACCAAAAGCAAATCTTTAAACATTTTTAAGTGTACACAACATAGAAACGATATATAATGAGCAAAGATATCGTAACGAGCTGACCTCGTAATGTCACTCAGCTCCTTCTCATGCATCTTCTGCAATATGTTGAAGTCTAATTTTGCGAATTTCAACAACACTGTCATTATGCGATTCATCTTGTTGGTAAATCAGTAAGGAATTTCTTCACCCAGAACCTTGCCAATGTTTTGTGAATTGGCAACTCCAATGCTTCCCTAACTTGTCTCGAGAAAGAATCATTCCCATGGTAGATTAACATGGATTCAAGGTGAGAGATGGAAAACTTCAACGCTTCTTCAAGCATTTCCTCACCATGTACTCTAAATTGAGCAGCCTCGTACAAGCTCAACAATTCCGGTACATTGCTAATCAAAGATTCCTCGAATTTTCCTTGGGAGTCCTTGAATTTGTCGAATACATTTGCACGTGTTCATGTTAATATTAAGAGAAATCTTTGCATGTACCATAATTCATGTTTGGTTGTGTTAAATAAAATTTAATCTTGTGAAAATTAAAATTACTCACCGCCTGGTACATAGTACCCTTGTTGTCTAAGTAATCAAAATCGAAGGCCAATAGTGCGAAGCTCATTGTCTTGTTTGTTGCTTTCTTGAAAAGTTAAACAGATATATTTAAATGATTCTTCAATTTCGGCTTCAAAATGGTAACTAGCCCCAAACCTTCGAATTGCGTCGATGAGGTCTAACTTTTGCAGTGAATCGTCAGAAGTAGCTACTAGCAGTTTCTTCACTTCTTCCTTTAATATGCGACGTTCCTTCTCTTCGTGCTCCAATATTTCCTGCACTATTAAATGGAAGCTTGTATGTAATTACATCATATAGTATGCCTATATTTTTGAATTTATCGATGTAAAAAAGAAGATCGTGGCTAATTTTACCGTACATTGGAATCAAGTGTAAGGAAGTAATCTCCCCAAACGGAAGGATGATATGTGACAGAGCGGCGAGTGTTCTTGATCTCCATATCTTTGGCAGAAATAATTGGAGTAGGTGATGAAGGGATTTGGATATCCATTTCTACACTATAAATTTTTCAGTACTCGGATGGGAAACCAAAGAAATATTTTTTACTTCAATAGTTACAAATAAGTTCTTTTGACGCATGGTATTTATATATATTGAACCCTGAACTATTAGCACGAGGATCACAGGTTCCCTTTTTAAATACTTTTCGAATACAGTTATCAAGAATGCACCTGAAACAAAAAAGGACAAAGATTGGATTAATTAGTCTATTTGGTCACAATGAATAATAGGTCACAATTGTTGTTTTTTTTTTTTTTTTTATACAGTAGCACAACAGAGGCTTGGGATTCCACATTAAAACTTTAACCCATTAATTGGAGTAATTCAAGCACTTTTTATATTGATTATTTGTTTTATATTTATTTGATGTGAGATTTATGACTTGACAAACCTGTCCCAGCCAAAAAGGTACAAACAATTTAAAATATCCAAGGTCTCACGGAATAAATTTGATGACATGATTGTGACATTGGGGCTACAATTGAAATATACACTCGTTTTCTTTTTGAATCACGAGCTTTCAGGATCTTTTTTGTTCGCTATGTTTCTATGCCTCTACTTGCAAGTTTTTGTAAGGAAATGACATTAAATCAAATCAATGATTAGTATTATCACATCAACAAAAGAAGTCTGGTGTATACATTTTCAACAATATTCTACCAGTCTGATCAACAAAAAATAACTTTCAATATTAGCATGCAACAACATTATTTTGTTTGCTTCAAAAAAAAAAAAGAAAAACATTTTTTTTTGGTTCTTGCAGGAGGTGAAGAAAGTAAAAAAGAATACGTTATATTTAACAGTTCAAAGCTAAGCTTATCGCCATATTTAAAGAAAAGATAAAAATAATGAAACGCAGAAGCGATGTCGTCAACTCGTCATTTAAAACGTAAATAATTAATTAAAAAAAATTTGTTCCTATTCCTACGGAACGAAGTGAGACGATGAAATTATCAACCATTCATTAATTAGATGCCATTCCCAGACGTAAAAAAAAAAAAAAAAAAAAATTCTTGCAAAGGATTTCCCCCCCCGAAACCGGGAGTAGCCTTGGATGCCAACTTTTCCAGTTTACTAAGCTTGGTACGAAATTTGAATATGGGATGTCACGAAGAGGATATTTAGGGAGAATATGGGATGTCACGAAGAGGATATTTAGGGAGAATTTCGAGGTAGGATTTGTAGTTGCAAATAAATGGGAGGACTTCGGCTTCGGGTAATTATTTGCAAGATTAATAATGGTGGTGAATGACGAAATTTGTCTCATACTGTGGTACTTCTCTAACAAAGTGCGTAATTGATAAAAATCTTGTCACTATATAAATTATAATTGTCTACTACATTATTAAAAAATACTAGCCATCACGTCTCAAACAACAAATCAATTGTATTACTGATTGTTGAAAATAAAAACACTTACTATGTGAAAGATAAGATGAGATTGTCCTTGACCTCAACGTCAATATAACAGTGTTAAGAGCAACTGCATTATTGCTTCCTAAATTCAAACATAAGAGGGTTACAATTTGAAATGTCTACAGATGCATGCATGCTAGCTACAAGTTGCAGATAATGCCCTGGCTTCACGTTTCAAAGGCTAATTGGCACAGAAGGTCCCTACCTCTAGAAATCATTGTACAAATAGTCTATACGTTTGTTTTTTTTGCAATTTCACCATCACCTTCACATTTCTTCTGCGTGATTCATCGTTAATTCTATTTGTATTTAACTTCCACTATTTTCATAAGGGTATTTTTGTCCATTCTCTGTAATTTTTTTTAGAAAAATTGCAATTAAGGTTCTAAATTAATTAGAAAAGTAGTAATTTTTTATTCATTAAATAATGCAATTTATTTTAATTAGTTTTCAACTATATAAATTATTTTGGAATTTTATTTGAAAAGTTTTAAAATCTTATAAATATGTCTGGGCATAATTGCCCTTCTAAAAATGGAGAAAATTAAACACAAATAGCCATAAGGAAGAACTTTGCAAAAGAAATATAAAAGTGAGGATGAAATTGCTAGGATATTAAAAGTAGGGACCATTTGAACGATAATGTCTAAAGGTAGGGATCTTTTCTGCCAATTACCCACGTTTCAAATATTGTACAACGAGTGATATGATAATTTACGGTTGCCAGCTCAAGTTGATGGTAAAATACAAGTTGCCCCAACTATACATTCGTCCAAAACATCTAATCAATTCGTTCTTAGGCATGTACAACCATATTCAAAGAAAAGTGATAAATTTTGAATTTTGCTCCCATAGGCGATCCTAATCTGCTGCCAATATAACTATATATCCGCGTTGAACTCAAGGATGGGATCGATTGCTTTAGCTCATATAGAAGACATATATATGCAATGCGCACATATTTCTCATGGAGCATCCCAAAGCAGAAGCTGCTCACTGTCTGAGCTTCTCCAGTATCTCAGTAAAAGGTTGCCATTCTTTTAATTATTCTTTCATCCATTTGTTCATTATCTTCAAAGTAGGGTAATTGATAAAAATCTAGTCATGGCATAAATCATATTTGTCTACTACATTATTAAAATTTAGTAACCATCACATCTTAAACAACGTCAAACTAATTGCATTACCTTGAAAATAAAGGATAAGATGAGATTGTCATTGACCTCAATGTCAATCCGATGCTTTTAAGAGCAGTTCCACTATTTGATTCCTAAAATCAAACATGCACTGTACGTAGACCATGAAAAAATAGTAACAAGTTGATGGTAAAATACAAGTTGCCCCAACTATAAAATCGTCCAACCTGTCTCACTGCCTTCACTTTTTTTTTTTTTTTCAAATATTTCTACAACATCTACTAATGAAAAATAAGAAAGCTACTTATATTTTATTCTAAGAGCATGATACATCAAAATATGGAGGATGTCGAGCATCCTTTCTAGATGAAGAACCATTAATTAGACACCGTCTATCTATGTTTTTTCATTTTCTCTCTTCTATCTTTCTTCTTGGCCAATAATTAATATACACATGTCTCAATACTACTTTTAATTCACATTCATCATTCTGGATTGTCTTATCTCATTCTTCCTTATTATCTGCCACATCTACTTCAATGCACATTTAACTATTAGAGATGCTTCAAGATTAGCTAGCACTAGCAGTCGATTCCGTTGACAAAATAAATGAAACATTGATTGGAGCACGACTTCCGGCCAAAAATATACAAACGATATAGACTCGTAATTGAGATGTCATATGCTGCTCTCAATGACGTCTTCTCTTTCTTCTTCAGTTATATCTTCCGTCAAGCGTAAAAAAATTAACAATGCTTAAGAAAAAATTTGGATTACCGAGTTTGAAGGTGAATCTCAAGTTGATGTATTAAATAATAAATCACAGTCGTCTGGTTGTTTGCCATATATGTCCTTGAAATATGCCTACATTCGGGAACAAATTGCAAATTTACCACCATGCA
>CAVNYN010256463.1:0-39615 GCA_963692815.1 Nyctanthes arbor-tristis | reverse complement strand
CACCACCACCACCACTACCACTATCTCCATCTCAACGAGGGCAAAGATCACAGCATGGCGCCATCTACTGAGATTGTCACCGTAATTCCATTGAGCGACAGAAGTGAAAAGTATCCCACCCTTCTCAAGATTCTTCAAAGAGTCCAGAGCCATTGATGAGGCTAAGCCACCATGTCCACTGGTTATGATGGTTGGTTCTTGAACTGGGAGAGAGACATCAAGTTCTTATGAATCTTGTCTCATTCTAACAATTTCAGTTGTTGTTTTTCATGTATCTAAGATTCAACCTTTCTGGTTTAATAAAAGTTCATCTGTTTGTTGATCTTTTACATTTTTCATCATGAATTTTTAACTGTATTTCTCTGGTTTTCCCCTGATTAACTCGTGTTACAATTTGTTAATTAATTTCAAGAAACAAATGTGTCTTAATCATTGTTAGAGAATATCAATCGGAAAGTCTAAATTAGATCACAGCTGTTGTGTCGGAACTAGAGGATGCCTCTTGACTCCTCCACTGTTATATCTTGACTTCGAGAGAACAGAAATTTGGTTCATCCAACTGTCCCAGGGCTGCACCCCAGCGGAGATTTATTCTGTATCCCAATCTATTCGAAATTGCAAGGGAATCACAGATATGCGAGATATATTCTGCCCGAGCCTAACTCCATGAAGTAAGCAATCAAAAACAGGCATGATGAGCAAAATTTGTTGTTGGAACTTGGAAGAAGTATCCGTTGGATTAAATGAGATCAGAAGTCGCCAGTGTTGCTTGGAAACAACTCAAAAGTTATAAAAGAATAGTCTCCTTTATATTAAATTTTGTGTCACATGATAGTTTTATCACTCAATACACTTTACATGTTTATGGAGGGCATTTGAGATGATAGATGCTATAATCTGTCTGTATTACAATTCACAACGGCTTGCTGCTCTTCTCTATGTAGATGAAAGCAGGTCTTTTGGAGATAAAATGGCCAGAGGAAGATGCTTATGGTCTTTTATCATTGACATTTGTTGTTGATGACTGAAATAATTTATTGACACATTAAAATCAGATTAGTATAGAAAAACAGATAGCTGATGATTCTATAACATTGTATCATGCATCTTCAACCTTGAAAGAGATTCTATGATCAAATTTAAAGCAAAAAAATAGACTAGATCAAGTGACCAATCACACAACAAAAAAGCCTTGAAATGGGACTGAAATTCTTCAGCCACTGCATGCTCATTGCTTGAGACATCTGAAATCCAGATTAGTTCTTTCAAGAATCTCCATGAAACATCTGAGATTTATTACTTGAGACAATGTTTGAAAGTTTTTAAGAGCAAGAGCATGAAGTTCCTTTCAAAAGGATCAGACAGGTACAGTGAATTTACTTTCACATTGATGTTGGAATTATCGTTTGTGACTGGTGAAGAATGAATGCTTCAAAATTTGAACATGATGCTGATGATGTTACAGTAGCTAACCTTACATTGTATTGTTTGGTTATTCATTCATCTTCAATGTTCTAATTTCTTCCTCCTAAAATCATAATTTCAAATCACTCTTCCTTGCACATTTTTAAAATTTCAAATGATCATTTTGCATGATGTGGAGGCATTGCATGATGTGCAGATAACCAAGTCTTCCATATTTTGATCTTGTGCAATTCAATCCCCAAAGTTTATAAAACTTTGCTTCTAGTCTTCCTTCTTTTGATGCTTATAGTAGTCATCATTATTGGTGTCCTACATAAACTAAACACAAAGATTAACAAGTAAAAAAGAATAAAAACTAAGTAAAAATACAGCTTTAATTCAAAGCTCCAGGTAAGTGGGAAATCACGCTTATATATCAATCAGCTTTCATATTTACTGGACTAAAAATCCCCTAGTTCTACGTATCTCATGTGTCATATTTTGATATTTTTCACGTGTTATTTTTGAATTGTCAAAACTTATATGATTTAATTATTCTTTTAGTATTACAAAGAGATTATAACGAAGGAGAATTAAACTCTTAATCAAAGTAATATTGAGCCCACCTGACATCATTAGAGCACATGTGATCTTGCAATTAGTTTAAAACATTCACAGATCGGAAGAGCATATGGAACCAATTGTACAGAATTATACCAAGAAATGATATAAAATCAAACGCATGGTGTCAAACGCCTACGTGCCGTAAATCTAGGCACAACGAGTTAATCTTGCGAGCCAATGTGGACCGCTGTCAACTAATGTGGCGTGCACGTAAGCGTCGACTATATTTATAGCATCATACTTTTGATTTTATATCTTTTCCACAGTTATACCAACTAAGCTCTTAAGTTGAATTATCTAGTAATCCATGTTTCTACTAAATAACTAATGAATATGAAATATTTATTCTCATTAATTTCAAAAGCGTGCCCTTCTCCAAAGAAAGATAAATAAATCCATCGAAAGCGCGTCTTTCATAACAAAAAGGTTAAAAACAAAACGGTACTTCTAATCCTTTTATTTAGGATTATGGTGACATAAATTACCATCTAGTATAAATACGGAGCACCCTCTTCTTCTTCTCTTATATTGTCTACGCCACAAATTACTCCACCAGTTTTTCTCTCAATGGCGAAACATATTTTTATTCCCCTCATAGTTCTCTTCTTCTTGATTTCCCTCTCAAACGCCACCCGGATTCTGCTAAACTCACTGGAAAAAGAAGATGACATGGGTTCTCTCCCTGATCACCCTAAAGAAAACTCGCAGCCACACAGCAAGCATCCAGAGTTCATCAAAGCATTCATGAAGCCGACGATAGAACTGCCCTCGAATCAAGATAAGTACTTCAAGATCCACCTCTCTCGTGATGGGCGTATAGTTCGGAAGATGATGGGCATGCACGGCCACCACCACCACTATCTCCATCTCAATGATGACAAAGATCATGCCAAGGCGCCATCTGATGAGGCTGTCACTGTAATTCCGTCAAGAGACAGAGGCGAAAAATATCCCACCCTTCTCAAGATTCTGGAAAAGGAAGATGACATGGGTTCTCTCCCTCATCGTCCCAAAGAAAACTCGAATCCACGCAGCAAGCATCCGGAGTTCATCAAAGCATTGAAGCCGACAATAGAACTGCCCTCGAATCAAGATAGGTATTTCATGATCCACCGCTCTCGTGATGGGCGTATAGTTCGGAAGATGATGGGCATGCACGGCCACCACCACCACTATCTCCATCTCAACGACAACCAAGATCATGCCATGGCGCCATCTGATGACATTGTCACCATAATTCCATCAAGAGACACAGGAGAAAAATATCCCACCCTTCTCAAGATTCTTGAAAGAGTCCAGAGCCACTGACCACTGATGAAGATGAGCCACCGTCCACTGTGACGATGATTTCTTGAACCAGGAGAAAGACATCAAGTTCTTGTGAATCTTGTCTCAATCTACAAATTCCAGTTGTTGGTTCATGTATTTTAGACAAAAAAAAATTCTTCTTTGATAAAATTTCCTCTGTTAGTTAATTTTTTACACTTTTCCTTATGGATTCAACTTGTTTTTGGCCTCTTTTCCCCTATTAAATCGTGTTGGAATTTTGTTAATTAATTTCAGAAAACAAATATGTTCATCATTATTACACAATATCAATAAACTTTAGCAGTATTTATGTACATTACTTTCAATTTGAGTGCTTTCTCTGTTCTGAATGTTTTTAGATTTTGTTAAGAATGAGTGGTTCAATCCAAAGTATAAGTAGATCAGAGCTGTTTTGGTTGTACTAAAGGATGCTTCTCGACTTCACCACTGTTATATCTTGACTTCAAGAAAATAGAAATTTTCTTAATTCATACTGTCCCTGTGTTGTGCTCCAACAGATATTTATTTCGTATTCATAATCCCTAGCTATTCAAAGTTGCAGGGGAATCACTAGATATACAAAATAAATTCTGCTGAAGCCCAAAAAAGTTTGTTGGTGGAAGGAGTATCGGTTGGATTCAATGAGATCAAAAGTAACCAATATTGCTAGGAAACAACTCAAAGGTTATAAAAGTTTATGGATCGCAGATAACTGTCTACATCACAATGTTTATGGACCGCTCAATGCTGCTCTTCTCTACGTGGACGAAAATGTACTCGATGCACCAGAGGAAGATACTTGAGACAATTCTAATCCATGGAACGTATGCAATTCATTACTTGAGACAATGTTTGAAGGTTTTCTAGAACAAGAGCAGGAATTTCCTTTCAAGAGGAGCAGACAGATACAGTGAATTTACCTTCACATTGATACTGGTATTATCATTCGTGACTGGTGAAGAATGAACGTTTAAAAATTAAAAAAGTGATGTGGGTGATGATATGGTAGCCAAACCACAAAAATCGTGCCAAGCAACATAGTGCAAGTTAACAGAGAGTAATTCATTCAGTTCCAATGCAATAAAACAGCTCACCAGTAACATACCCCAGTGCTATAAAACTTGGGCAAGATAAACTTGTTGGATTAAACATCTTCGTTCCTCGTAGAGCCCAGTTGTTCCATTTGTAGCAATTTTTAAAGCTGCTGAAGGCTGACGGTCTCATCACAAAATCATTCTCCAAAGTTTATGTCATGTTGATCTGCGAGAAGGTGCACCGGCAGAAATTTTGAGAAATAGCAGTTTAGTCTCCTTATATTAAACTTTTCATCACACAAAAGTTCATTGATTGGCTGAACCAAGATCACTTTACTTGGTTATGGATCGCATATGAGATTACAGATGCTTTAATTTGTGTATATCCCAGCGACTTGCTGCTCTTCTTCTGCACAGATGAAATCAGAAAGTCTTTTGAAAATGAAAATGGACAGGATATGCAAGAGGAAGAGGCTTCTGGTCATTTGTCATTTACATTTAACTTTCCTGCCTTTAACTTGCAGTGGCCATTACAAGATTTTAACCTCGATGACTTGATCAGGTAGCCAATTGTGCAAAGGCAACTCAGCAATCTGAAGTAAAAAAGTTTAAGGCATATATATATATATATATATATATATATATCTAACTGTTAAAGAAACTCAATGTAATTATCATGAAGACCATAAATGTTTGATTGACACATTAAAACCCAATTATTAGAACAGAAAGATAACTGATTATATAACTGCATACCATGCATCTTCAACTTTGATTAAAGAAATTCCACAAATGGTTGAATCTAAAGCAACAAAATAAACAAGATCAAGTAGGCAACCTTACGACAATGAAGCCTTGAAATGGTTAGAAATTCTTCAGCCACAGCCTGCTCATTGGAATCAAAATTTTTCCATGTTCTCCCTTCTGAATAGTCTCCTTCTGGTGTCCTTTCTTCCTCTGATTAACCGTTTTCAATCAAAGACCTATATTAAAATTGAAGAAATTATTTCAACGATTCCATGAAAAAGGCAAAATCTTAAGTGATTTGCCCATGAACTTCATTATTATGATCCAATGAAGAGCATAACCTCATTGAGCCTCAACCGGTATATCTTTGGATGAGAATTTGCAAATCATTGTTTCCCAAAATCTGCTGTTCCTGCTCTATATCCTTTACTGAAGCTATAAGTGAATTTGCAAAGTAATGCAGCTACATAAATGAAGAGTAGGCATTACTCTAATACAAAAGCGGAACTACTTTAGGAGTTTGCAATACCTAATGATTAGGCGCTGAAGGCTCGGAAAGTGGTCATAACCAGCTAGCCATTGCTCCATATCTAGTTCTCCAAGCAGTAAATATTTTAGCTTAACAAAGACGTACTAAATAAAAGTTCTTAGAGAAGTTTTTTTTAACTATTCCTTGAAGATAATTGCATTATTATACTGAGAGTTAAGACTGTAACCTTAATTTTTGCAGCCTTGTATTCGAGTTTTAAGGGTGTCATTTCCGAATTCCTGCTGTTCCTGCTTTATTTCCTTTACTGAATGCACGAGCGAATCGGCACAATATTTCAGCTCGATTGATTGAATTGTTTGTCTTTCTCCAATACAACTGGGGATCACCTTCAGGTTTTTTAGTCTCCAAATGACTAGGTGTTGAAGTCTTGGAAAGTGGTCACCATCAGCTCTCCACTCCTCTAGATTCAGTTCATGAAGCAGCAAATATTTCAGCTTAGACAATTGATCTTCAGTTGATTCCCAGTCTTGGCCTTCAAAGGCCCCATCTTTCAATTTCAGCACCTCAAGATTGGGCAATGCTTCAACAATCAACATATATTTCCAAGGCAGCCCACAATTCAGTAGAGTTAACTTTTTGAGTGAAAGTGGAAAAGTGATCATATGTAGGAAAAAGGGCTCTGGTTCAGAAAGATAGCATCTCAATGATTCCAGATTATCCAGACGGGCAAGATTATTGAGACAGTAGTATTGCCAATCCAAATGCTCCCAGTCATAAGAAATTCCCAAATTCTTCACATTCGGAATTCTTTGAAGAACCTCCATTGACCATCTGAGATTAACTACCCCGATAATTATTTGAAGGTTCTCTAAAACAAGAGCGGGGATTTCCCTCTCAAGAGGATCAGACAGATATAGTGACTTCACCTTCACATGTCTAAGTTGTGGCATACTCCAAATTGAAACTTCTTTTGTTGTCTGGTCAAGAATCAAGGTTTGTAGATTTGAACATACTATAGGTGATAACATAGTAGACAAATGATAGAAAGAGTGACCATTCAAAAACCGCAAGTTATGAGATAGTAATTTACTTAGTGCCACTTTACTATTGAACCCTATAGGTGGTTTTCCCCAATCTAATACCCTTAATGGCCTATAATTTAGATGATGTATTAAGTACTGAAAATCTGGATAAAAAATATAACAAGAGGTCACGAGTAAAGACGACAAATTTTTCTTATCATACGGAAAAATATTAGTCGCGTTTGAATGAATACTCAAGAGATGCACATTCATACCAACTGGAATAGAACCAAGGCTTCCATCAGTTATATGACAAAGAATCTCCCTCTTATATTGGCCTTTCTCATGCAAAAATCCCTTACTATGTCATGAATCTTGCATGTATTAATTCTTCGAGTAGAACCCCATTTATCAACCATAACAAGACTTCTATCCACAAGATCCAACAAGTATTCATATGCTATATCTTCCAAGCTATCTGATTTCAATGGTTCTAGGAATCCCTCAGCAATCCATAACTTGATAAGTTTGGATACCCGAATGCTAAAGTCTTTTGGAAAATTCCAATGAAGAGAAAGCATTATTTTAAATGCTGAGGCAACTCTGTATAGCTTAGAGCTAATATTTTTGAGTAGCGATCATCACTTGAAATTAATCCTGAACTTAAATTTTCGGCAATATTTCCCCAATAATGTTGTATTCTAGAGCCCGTCGAGAGGAAGCCTCCTACCACAATAATCCCAAGGGGAAGTCCTCCACAATTTTGGACAATCGTCTTTCCAATTTCATTTAGTTTAGGAGGGCAGCAATCTTCTCCAAAGACCTTATTGCAAAACAACTTCCAACTTTCAGTTCCATCTAGAAAAGGCACTTGGTGTAGATAAGATGAGTTGGCATAAACAACCACGTTCTCAAGCCTAGTGGTCAATAGAATTCAACTTGAATTCTTGTCATTTGGAAATAATTGTCTGAAATCATCCCAAAGCTTGGTATCCCACACATCATCTATTACAAGCATATACCTCATAGCTTTAGACTCTTGTATAGATGTTCTGCTAGTTCTTCGATACTACTACTTTTGTCTACCTCCTTGATGGAATCTAGAAGGCCGATTAGGATTTGCTTTAGGTCATAAGATTGAGAGACTGCTACCCAAGCATGAATTAGAAAAAATTCCAAAATAAACTTATCTCTATAAACTTGTCTTGCAAGAGTCGTTTTACCAATTCCACCCATCCCAATAAGAGAAATAACTTCAAGTCTTGGTGACCCTCCGGCCAGTCGATTCCTAATCTCCATGAAATCCTCATGAAGACCGACCTCACTGGGAGCAATAGATTTGGACGGACAAATATTCCTTGGCCTCACAACTGGTGCACTAGTCTCAGCCTCTTCAAACTTCATCACACGCTGCTTTATGAAACAAATTTCTCTTTTCACTTCCATCAAGCATTGATGTGAGAATGTTAAGTTGTAATCTATAATGCAGGATTCAGTGAGATCTTTTAGTTTCTTTGCTGCTTGATTATCCAAAGATTTTGCTTTTTCATTGCCTTTATGTGAATAAATTTGAAGAATACCTTGTAGGGGACTAACATCATTGAGAAGAAGTTGAGCTTGTTGTTCATTCTGAAGAAGCACATATTGACATTGCCTTATGTGTTGAACAAATTTCATGTGGTAAGGACGGGGATAAGAATTGGTATAAACAGCCACCTCCTCAGACCTAGTGGTCAATAAGATTCGACTTCTATTATTGTCACCTGGGAGTAGTCGAATCAAATCATCCCAAACCTTAGTGTCCCATACATCGTCTAGTACAATAAAAAACCTATGGCCCTTTAAACTCCTGTGCACGTATTCTCCTAACATTTCTGTGCTCTCTTGATGCATCTCATTATTAGTGAACATGTTGATGGAAACTAAAAGGTCTATTACAAATCTATAAACACTGAAAATTTGACCTACGTTGCCCAAGCACCAATCTCAAAACCATAATTAACTCCTACAAGAATCTCAAAACCATAATCAACATGACCTAATAATCTGTCAGAAGCTTGTTTGGCGATAGTAGTTTTGCCAATTCCAGCCATGCCAACAAAGGATAATGTCCTGAGTTTATCGTCTGATTGATAAAACAATTGTTTAATGATCCAACTGTAATCTACAGGCATATTACCAAGTAGACGACGCCTATACATTTGTGGCTGTTGATCTGGTACTCCACTGTCTTGCTGAATCTTCCTGACCTCTTTGTCTATAAAAACAATTTCAGTTGCTACTTGGTTCAACAACTGAGTTGAGGTAAATAATTGGCTGGTCTCACGAATTAACTGTTCCATAATGCAGGACTGAATGAAATCTCGAGCTTTGTGTGCTGCACTTATGATTGCACCCTCCAAAGATTCTATAATTTCGCTGCTTTTTGCTGAGCTGGAGTACTTATTATTAAGGGAATCTTGTAAAAGACTAACCTCCTCAAGGAGAGATGCGATTTCTTGCCTGTTGTGAAGAATTAAATGTTGATGGTGCAGTGTTGTTTCCAGAATCTGGCAAACAGAATCAACAACAGCAACAGCCATATCTGATCAGATCTCAAAGGCAAAGTTTTCTGTGGTTGCAATGAGGTTCTCGAGAGAAATCAACCTTTTCTATGGAGAGTAGAATAATTCCAACGGCAAATTTTTTATAGTCTAGGCAAAGTTTTCTGTGGTTGCCTGATGAGGTTCTTGAGAGAAAAATCAGCCTTTTGTCTGTGGAAAGTTGATAATTCCAGTGGAAATTTTTTATTGTCACTCAAGGCAAAGTTTTCTGCGGCGGCAATGAGATCCTTTTTAAGAAAAAACCGATTAATGAAACCTTTAATCTTTCGAATAATGATAAGCTTCCCAATTCATTCACCGTTTGGTTTATCGGTTGATAAAAATTAAGGGATTTTATAGAGAAGTTGGAGGATAAAATTATCAATTAAGACACTTGATTTGTTTGAAATTTAAACTTTTTAAGGGTAAAATTGTCAACCGGACAACTAACCGGTAAACTAACAGGGAGGCGGTCCAGCTATGGAGAGGTATCATCTACATGCAAGCACGTGGCAGTTGCCTCTCCGTAAGAGGAGATGTAACCTCTCTTTAGAAAAATTCAATGGGGAGGTCTTTATCTTTCTACACTACCTCTAGAAGTTGACAACTTGGTTGGCTCTCGGGAGAAAAATCAACTTTTTAAACTAACTTTTTCTCCTTCGATAAAGAATAATTAGCGTAATAAAATTAACATATACTGTCAATTAAAGAATAGTGATTTTGTTTTGGTCAATTTAGAATCAGCATTATACTGTCTTTTGACTCCCTTCGATGATATATCGGTGAAGGAGGGGCAAAAAGCTTTGGCTACGATCCGAGGCATCACCATTACCAACTCATTTTATCCTCATCTCTTTGTGGAGTTGAGTTTATTTACGTTTACACAAAAAATACAAAGATAAAATTCGAAGTATATATAAGTTCCCAAAATAAACATTACGAGTTTTATTTTTTCAGGCACATATATAATATTGACGTATGAGATGACCATGGAACAAGATATCTAGCAATCCCTCGGATTTGCACATCTTGTTTTTGAAATGACTTAAATAATTTTGGAACGACTACGAAAGTCCCCCATTGTAGCACAGTGTGGAGGCGTTGCATGACGTGCAGATAACCAAGTCTTCCATCTTTTGATCTTGTAAAATTCAATCCCCAAAGTTTCTAAAACTTTGTAGACGTGTCCTACATAAACTAAATACAAAGATTAACAAGTAAGAAAGAATATAAAACTAAGTAAAAAATATAATAATAACTTTAATTCAAAGCTCCGGGTAAGTGCAGAATCACACTTATATATCAATCATCTTTCATATTTACAGCCACAGGACGAATAATCCTCTAGTTCTACATATCTCAAGTGTAATATTTTGATACTTATCACGTGCTAATATTTAATTATTTTTTTAGTATTACAAAAGAGATTATAAGAAAGAAGAATTGAACCTTTAATCAAGGATATATGGAGCCCATTTGATATTGTTAGAGCACATGAGATTTCGCAATTAGTTTAAAACATTCACAAAACTAGCATATGGAGCCAATCGTATTTGTACCCAATTATACCGAGAAATGATATAAACTTAGACATATGGTGTCAAATGCCCTTTTGACGATGTGAATCTAGGCACGCCACATTAATCTTGTGAGCCAACATGGCCCGCTATCAACTGGTGTGGCGTGCACGCAGACGTCAACTCCATTTATAGCATCATACATATGATCTTATATCTTTTCCCCAATTATACCAACCAAGCCCTCAAGTTGAATTATCAAGCAATCCCTATTTTTACTAAATAACTAATGGATATGAAATGTTTATTCTCGTATTTATCTGAAAATGATCCACCGCCAGATAACGTGCATTTAGCATATGCCACATAAGCATCTGTCGCCGAATATCTGACGATAAATTATAGCTGCCTATTTCTCCCTAATAAGCTCGTAGGTGTAAATTTGTTAGATAAATTTTCAAACGCGTAACTTCATCACCCAAAAAAAAATAGAATTCATCTAAGAAGCGTGTCTCTCACAATAAAAAGGTTAAAAACAAAAGGGTACGTCCAATCCTTTTAGGATTATGATGATATTGATAACCATCTAGTATAAATAAGGAACACCCGCTTCGTCTCTTATATTGTTTACGTCACAGATTAGAAATTACTCCACCAGTTTCTCTCTCAATGGCGAAACATATTGTTTCTCCCTTCACCGTTCTTTTCTTCTTGTTTCCCCACTCAAACGCTGCCCGGATTCTGTTAAACTCACTGGAAAAAGAAGATGTCATGGGTTCTCTCCCTGATCACCCTAAAGAAAACTCGCAGCCACGCACCAAGGATCCAGAGTTCGTCAAAGCATTGAAGCCGTCGATAGAACTGCCCTCGAATCAAGCTAGGTACTTCAAGATCCATCGCTCTCGTGATGGGCGTCTAGTTAGGAAGAGGATGGGCATGCACGGTCACCACCACCACTATCTCCATCTCAACGACGACAAAGATCATGCCATGGCGCCATCTGATGACGTTGTCACTGTAATTCCGTGAAGAGACACAGGCGAAAAATATCCCACTCCCACCCTTCTCAAGATTCTGGAAAAAGAAGATGACATGGGTTCTCTCCCTTATCGTCCTAAAGAAAACTCGCAGCCACGTAGCAAGCATCTGGAGTTCATCGAAGCATTGAAGCCGACGATAGAACTGCCCTCAAATCAAGATAGGTATTTCAAGATCCATCACTCTCGTGACGGGCGTATAGTTCGGAAAAGGATGGGCATGCACGGCCACCGCCACCACTATCTCCATCTCAACGACAACCAAGATGATGCCATGACGCCCTCTGATGACATTGTCACCATAATTCCGCCAAGAGACACAGGCGAATATCCCACCCTTCTCAAAATTCTTGAAAGAGTCCAGAGCCACTGACCACTGATGAAGCTGAGCCACCGTCCACTGGTGATGATGATTTCTTGAACCAGGATAAAGACATTCTTGTGAATCTTGTCTCAATCTACAACTTCCAGTTGTTGGTTTTCATGTATTTTAGACAAAAAAATTCTTGTTTGATAAAATTTCCTCTGTTAGTTATTTTTTTGCATTTTTCCTCGTGGATTCAAATTGTTATTGGCCTGTTTTCCCCAATCAACTTGTGTTGGAATTTTGTTAATTAATTTCAGGAAGCTAATCTGTTCCGATGATTGTTGCAAAATATCAAGATTCATGTTATAAACTTTAGGAGTATTTATGTACGTTACTTTCAATTTGTGCGCTATCTTTGTGTTCTGAACTTTTTAGATTTTGTTAAGAATAAGTGTCTCAATCCTTACGTCTAAGTAGGCAGAGCTGTTATGGTCGAACTAGAGGATGCCTCTCGACTCCACCACTGTTATATCTCCACTTTGAGAAAATAGAAATTTTCTTAATTGATACTGCCCCTGTATTGTGCTCCAACAGAGATTTATTTTCGCATTCATAATCCCTAGCTATTCACAATTGCAGGGGAATCATTAGATATACAAAATAAATTGCAAAAAGGATGAGTATTCTCTGAGCTAATCGTCCTGAGCCAAGCAAACGAAAATGGGAAAGATGAGACAAGTTTGTTGGTGGACCAGAACCCATAATTGTCCTAAAAACTTTTTTGGCAAGAGTAGCTTTGCCAATTCTAGCCACAAAAACAGTAGATATTGTTGTGAGTTTATTATCTGATTGAAAAAGCAATTGCATCAATATCGATTCTTCTCTAAGCAGAAAGATACTCCTGAAACCCAGATCAGGAAGATAAATCCGTGGCCGCAGATCTTGTACTCCACTTTCATCCTGAATATTACTGACCTCTTAGTTTATGAAATTAATTTCGGTTTTTACTTGTTCCAACAACTCAGACCAGGCGAATGAGCGGCTGCTCTCACGAATAAGCTGCTCCATAATGTGGGATTGAATGACATCTAGTGCTTTATGTTCTGCATCTATGATTTGACCCTCCAAAGATTCTATGGTTTTGTTGCTTTTGGTTGAGTAGTAGTACTTAATATTATTATTAGTAAGAAACTAACCTGTTGGAGGAGAGACTCGATTTGTTGTCTGTTTTGAAGAATCAAATGTTGATGTTACAGCGTCTTCTCAAGAATCTCACAAACAGAATTAAGAGCAGCAACAGCCATCTCTGATCAGGTATCAATGGCTGAAGTAAGTACTTAAGCAAAGTCTCAATAATTGCAATCCACGTAATTTCATTAAGGCTGAAAAAGACCGCTGTAAAGCTGAGCTTAAGAGAAACAAATACGGGACCTGAAGCTCTTACACCAATTAAGATGTAACCTCAAAAGCTAAAACTTAGAGAATAGACCAAAATTTTAGACAATGTGACAAAATTGACCAATTTCATCCAATTCAAGAGGGCAAAATCCTTCTCTAAATACCTTGTTGCAAAACAAAACAAATTCCAATTTTCATTATCATCCAGAAAATGCATGTGGTGAAGGCGTGATTTGGTATGAAAAGCCAGGCGTACGTGTTCTCAAGTCTAATGGTTTGCAAAATTCTTTGAATTTTTGTCATCTACCATCACAGATATTCTCAAACCTTAACATCACATACATACATCAACTATTACACTAAACTCATCATGTACCTTTTACCTTCTAAACACTTGTCTCTGAAAATTTATTCTAGCTTATTTTGCCGGTGTGGCAACTACGTACCAATTTGTTATCCAAATGGGATCCATTTATTTTATAACAAACAGTGACCTACCACATCAGCATTGAAGCAAAATAAGTTGCATTAATGGTGAGAAAATAAAAGCTGTGATCTAGAAGTTCAATTAGGATTTGTTTCAAGCCATGAGATTGAGAAATGTCTGCCAAACACAATAAGAAAAAATACCAAGATTGACGTATATCTCACTAAACTTCAATTGCAAGAGTAGTTTTACGAATGACAAGAGAAATAACTTTGAGTCTCTTACTCTCTTTGGTTCTCCCGCCATTTCGAGAATGTAGTTGTGGGTGAACAAGAGGATGCCACTCAACATCGATAATAAGTAGTTTAGAACAAAGGATATAATACAGGAACTTATATAGCAAGAAACCTATCACTAGTGAAAACGTTCAAACAGGAAACATACAGTGTAGAGCAACATATGATGTGACATAAAACCAACTGTTGATTTGATTTAAAGAAGTGTAATAATGTCTGTCCGGTGGCACAAATGCTTGACATTCTTAAAACTAAAAACTAAAGTTCGTGTGTTATCGAATAATTGGCTGATAAGGTGTTAAAAATAAAGCATACCACTTTTGGTCAAATTCTTTCAAACTCGCACATCGGACTCCACATTCAGAAGTATTTGGAAAACCCCCCAATTTGATTTGCTTTTGAGAAGAAATCAGAATGGCTGCTCAATCAGAGAATAACCCAACATCTGTGTTTGATTTCACTGTTAAGGTCAGTTGCTTCCTCTACTTTGCTCCCACAAAATCATATGCATACTTGAAAATGGAAGGAATAGATAGAAAGCGCTCTAGTTTTGGGGATTACCCACAAATGTGTCCCTAGCTATTTGAAATTATGGGAGACTCAGCAAGGATGTGAAATAAATTCTGTGTGAGCCTCAACTCCATGACAAGGAGGATGAGTGATGCTTCACTTAAATAGTTCGGAGCCAAGTGATGAAAATGGGAAAATGGGAAAGTTGTGCTATTTACGCCCTAATCCCAATGCTGAAACTTCAAAGAAGTTGTTCGTAATGCCTCACATTTCAATGGGATTTTGAGCGTGATTTTTGCTTGTTTTTAGCTTAGGAGCACATAAGCTAACTGGAAAATGTGTTCACAAAATATTAGAACCATAGCTATTGGATAAGATGAGCTTTGATAGGTGGTGAAGATTGTTCTAATTCATGGGTTGAACAGTTTGGTGGATCAAAGATTTGAACTTTAATTGGGAGGGAAGAACCTTGGGATCTTGAAGGTTCCTTCATGGAAAAATTTTTGCCATTGACCAAGCTTATGGGCAAGTAAAAAAAATACTTTGATGTAGGGTTTGTCTGAAAATTGTTTGGACATTAAAGATAAAATCTTGCCAATGTCATGGGAGTTACTTTCAGAAGTTTAATCACCACATGCTTATGTATTTGTTGGGCATAATGTTCATTTCTTGCAGGATTCTAAAGGAAACAATGTAAATCTTAGCATGTATAAAGGAAAAATTCTACTGATTGTCAATGTTGCTTCGAAATGGTAAAGTATCAGTTGTTTTTGACTTTCAAATATTTTGCTTTATAATACGTTCACTAGTTTATGCCGTTCCTAGAAAAGATAAACGTGGGTGCCATGAGAGCGTGATGCTTTCTTTCCCTCTGGAACTTACAAATAAAATTTTTTTTGTAAATCATATTTGTCAATCTTTGATCTTTACTTGTCTTTCGTTTTATTATTATAATCACTACAGTGGGATGACTAATTCAAATTATTCCGAGCTAAATCAACTATACGAGAAATACAAAGATCAAGGTATGTGTTCCCAACACGAACAATTACGCAGTCTTATCTTTTAGGGCACATGTATAACTTGGACATATAATATGACCACATAACCATGGTATCTAGCAATCCCCTGCACTTCCTCATTTCATTTTTGAGTTCAAAGTATGTTTGGCTAGGTTTAAAAGGTTCACTTATAAGTAGATGAGTTCAACTTTTACTTATTCTTAAGCTTTAAAAACATGTTGCAAGTTAATTTCTTTAGAGTGCTCTGATTAAAATTTTCTGGTTTTTTTTGACATCATATTTGGCATCTTTTGGTGCACTGCTTTTACTATTTATCAAATGTAGTTATTTAGTTATGTCAATTAGATGTAATTTCTCTTTTTGTAAATAATTCATTTTCTGTATGTTATTATTGTTTGTTTGTCAGATGACAAGGTTGAAGATGAAATCTAATTCTGTTATTGTCATAGGCCTGGAGATTCTGGCATTTCCATGCAATCAGTTTGGGGAAGAAGAACCAGGAAGCAATGAACAAATTGTAGACTTCGTCTGCAGCCGATTTAAGTCAGAATTTCCCGTTTTTGGGAAGGTAAATCCAAATGCAACCATTGATTAGTTTTACTGAACAATTAATACTTGTTTGGTTTTTAGCTGCTGCTTCATGATAATTGCTGTATAAAGATTTAATCGAAGGAAGTGTAATTTTAATCATGACCCTGCGGAACTTCCTCTCTTACATGTCCTTAAAAAAAGCACTTGTCTGTCTATCGTATTGCATTTGAAAAAAAAAAAAAATCTTAACACTACACTTCATTTGTCGTTCCCCCATTCTCCAACCATCAATCCTCTCTCCGCTACTCCACAGTTGGATTACACAGCTGAAAACAGTATACTAGTAAATTATTTCCGAGTTCGCTGCACAATTCTTATTAGTCATTATGCTTTACTGGCCATTCTTTGTTAGATTGAAGTGAATGGGGAGCATGCCGAACCACTTTACAAGTTCTTGAAGCTGGGCAAGTGGGGAATTTTTGGAGACGATATCCAATGGAACTTTGCTAAGTTCTTGGTCGATAAGAATGGGCAAGCTGTTGATCGTTATTATCCCACCACATCCCCTCTAACCATTGAGGTATAGGATACTTGATCTCTCATTTTGTATTGTAAGAGTATGGGACTGTTTGATATGCAGTATTAGATTGTCTACAATATCTTTTAAATTATTTTTCCTTTTTAATGCTGTCTAGTATTGTTGGGTTAAAGAACTGCTGTATATGTATTATCAACTTTTTATCCATCCACGGTGATCTGATTGCAGAGAGATGTGCGGAAGCTTTTGGGGCTGCCTTGAAGAAGAGGAAGCTAAACGTTCTGGTAGAAGTAAGAACTTTAGATTATGCCTTGCATTAGGTGTGAGTATGGACCTTCTTTCTTTCAAGAATGTCGAAGAGACCAGTGCCTGGCCAAGAAGGCCAACTGTTAATTTGTACCCACCTGTAAGATTAGTAAAAACGACTCACAACTTGAAGATAATATTGATGTTACATGTATCATCGTGTGACCAGATAACTTCTGGCTGCTTCTTCTTTTAGTTCTTCATTGATTAAATTGAATCTGAGGTGGGACCTGGGTAGTTTGGTTGATCTCAGTGAAAGCGTTGTTTCTATGCATTGATCTATATCTGTCTTTTATTATTCTTTATTCAAAATTTTATTTCAAAATTTTATTTTATTTTTTTTTTAAGTTACAGCGTGGAAGAACAATATCTTGTTTGAGAACCCACCCCCAACCCCAAGGACTATTTGTTAACCCCTTTATAAAATAGATCAATCCCCTCCCCTCCGTTTTGTGTAATTCTCTCCTTGATAGAACTATATACCAACTTAGATGTAACCATTTTCCTTGAAAGAAAAAAATTTTAAAAATAAAACCTATAAGCTCTGATACCAACTAAGGAAGAAAGGTGCAATATAGTTCTCAAAAGCTTTTATCTCAAGGGACAAGTGTTGAATTCAAAGAGCTATTTGTTGAGCGCAATTAGGGGAAGTGACTCAATAAAAAGGCAATCTTGGTCCCAAACACAACAGCACAATACCCTCAAGCCGGAAGAATCCAGGTTAAAAGTGCATAGTTAGAAGTTCTACAATTACAACACAAACCAAGATCCTCATAAAGAAATCCTACCAATATTTGCCTACTTTGTGAGAAATATTAATCCTCTGAGGTTGCAGTCAAGAACCTAGAAAGGAAAGGTTTGCTATACTTAGAAATTGAAGCTTGTACATAGTCTGTTAGCAGTCAACGGTTGGCTAATCACCTGGAGTCTTTCATTTACTACTTCATATCTACAAGAATCTGTACTTGTCTATTGCAGATAGTATCATCCATGTGTCAAGTCAATGCCTTTCCCGGAAGTTTTCTGATCTTGCCGTGAAACTGGAGGCCAAATATTCATTGCAGAATTTGGGTAACAGTTTGGGGAGGCACTGCACTATTTGGTATAGCCAGACCCTCAGCAGAGTGCCCTGCAGTATTCTTTTCATGTTCTATGTGAGGCTCTGTTTTCTCCTGTGCCTTCGAGCCACCATAGACGAAGGTGGATACAACAACCTGTAGAAACATTCATTACATAACAAGTAAAAATAAATAATGTTCTATAATACTTTCTAGTCTTAAAATATCAATGGCAAAGTAGTTCTTTTCTAGTGATTGAAGCTAAACAAAAATATGTTCCTAAGATTATAGGATCTCTAGAGGGATGTCGGTTTTATGAGATTAAAAATGAAAAAGGAACTTTGCTTCTAAAGTAACAGAAGAGAAGCATCAATTGGTCAAGAAAAATGTGAACGAAGGCATGTAGATGCACCATTCCGTGTTGGAGATTGTGAACTTTCCACTTTTTTTTTTCCTCCCTTTTTCCCCACTCAAGTATGGAACTTTGCCAGTTCCATAAAAATGATGAACAACCACCAGCAATAACTAATGAAATATGGCAACACATGGATTTGGCTGCAAGATAAAAGGTGAAGAACCTGATGGTATGAACAACCAAGCATGCTGTAAGAGAAAGAACATGCCCACAAAGAAAAGGTGTTTTTTTTTTTTTTTTTGGACACTGTAAACAGAGGTAAAGGTTAGAGTTCGCAAATATATACCTGCACCGGGCTTTGCTGCAATGAGCCTACCCCCTATTGCACCACCAACAATATGCCCATCATTATTACTTAAGGAAATACTGATGCCACCAGTCCGATTGCGTGGGCCACCACTTTCAGCGACCAAGTAAGAACCAGACGAGCACAGAATTTCGAAACTGCCCTGAGGGAATAAGAAGCCAATATGAGATTCTCACAGAGGCAATATGACATTCTTGAATAAGAACATCGAGCAAAATTGGCAAAAATTTCAGGAAAAACTAATGACAGCAAGCTTCAAAAGGACGTAAAATGAAACATCAAACTATGCCAATACATTAGAAAGGATTCATTGCTAACCATGACACTTGTTGGGCATTATCAAGTAATATAAGCTACAATTCACCAGTTGCTGTCAATTAGAACGTCAGATCAGGAAGACATGAGAAAACTTTGAAAGCACATCAGGCAAAAAATTTTCTAGTAGACCATCTCACAGATTTTACAATTTATATGGTGGCAAAATTTTAATCCCACTGGCATATATGAAATTTCTAATGCACAAGAACACTAGAAGTACAGGGAGATTTTCAACCTCATATGTGATAGTGCTTCCAGAAGATACGGATTGGCGTAATGTGACAACAGAAACAGATCCCTTAGCTGACAAAACGCACAAAGCTCTTGGCCTCTGTTGTGCAAATGACAGTATTTTCTCTGCTACATCCTGCAGTGAAAAACCGAGAGAGAAAAGAGAGAGAGAGAGGGCAGATGTCAAACAAGAAGATATAATCAGATGACTTTCTATTACTTAATCAACTGTATTGCAACATGCAGCCTATGCATGAGCAATTAAATATCTAAATATATCACATGCCCGAAGAATCTTAAACTTATCGGCTAAGAAACAGAAAGGAATTCATGAATGTAAATGGTAATGAGTATGGCTTCTAAAATATCAAGTGATACAAATTAATTGAAATTTTTGCCATGAAAACCATTCTCCAAAGTTTGTCACGTTTATCTGCCAGAAGGGTCAAATGGAGCAATTTTTAGCAGAAAAAGGTTGTGGAATCATGCATACAACTACAACTGCCTTAGCAGAGATGAAGGCTAAGACTACAATCTCAAGTCATGTGACAAAAAGAAGCATAATACGTTTCTTGTTCTTGGGAGATTTATGTGTAAATAAATTTATAAAATGGAGGTTAACGACATACCTCTCCTAGTCTGATGTGTAAGACGTGTGGTGTAAAAGCCTGTCCGGCAGAACTGTTCATCCATTCACCTGTTTGAATAGAATTACAGTTTCTCAGAAAGGTCTCCTAAATGGAAGTCCTAAGGTAAGACTTGGGGGAACAGATGAATTCGATATGAAAACAGGACAACAATCTAAAAGCCAATAGTTTACTATAAGATATGAATTTGACTACAGAAAACAAACAAGGAACTGTTACTAGCTCAAATATAGGATAGATAACTCCAATCAAATGTGAAACTGACCGAGAAGGGCTAGTTGCTGCTTCCTTCCAGTCCCAGGTGGCCTTCCTCTACGTGACTTTTCCCCCGACTTTTCTACAGTGCTAACTGCACCAGAGGAAGGCGTGGATGACAAGGGTGACATGTTAGCATCACCCGGACCATATTTCCTAGGCCTACCCCTCTTCTTCTTCACTGAATCACCGCCAGGTGACGGTGACACACTAGAGGCTGCAGCAGGAAAATTGGGTGGTGGGTTCACAACATGGAATGTTGAACCTATCATAGCTCCACCGCCGACCCCGGAGCCGGGCTGAGATGCAATGCCGGGGTCCAACTGGGGATTAAGCCCTGCTGGGGAATGTACCCCGCTGACTCGAGGAACCTCAGACCCTCCACCAGCAACAGCAACATTAGGATCAGAACCACCAACTCGTCCTCTGTTAAGGAAATATGTATCTTTCCCAGATAATGACATTCCTTCCCTTCGATCCATGCATTTACTTAGTACACAAAGGATGCAATTTATATGATGAATTCACTATTCTTAGCCACCTAAAATTGACCAACCTACTCGAAATAGACAACACAAGCCCCCAAGAAATAAACTCAAAAAGAAAAGAGAGAGAATTAGGCAAACTTCAAACACAACAGGAAAATCATGAATTTTCAAGCAGGGTTTAACATGGGGTTTTCTTGAATTTCAGAAAAAAACTAATGAATTTCAAAAGAAAAGTGTACTTGGGGTCTTAACTTCACCAAGAATCTAAAGAACAAGAGAAAAAACGAAAAGATTAAAATCTTGAAAAAAATTACGTGTAAATAACTATTCAGAAGCATAAAATGTTATTACTGAGACTGTAAACAACTAATAGCTATGCAACAACTGAAATAAAATGCAGAAATCTAGAAGTTCTTCAACGGTACAATAGCAAGTGAAGAAAAAGGGGAGAAGAAAATGAAACCCTAGATAAATGTGGGAAATTGAGAAAGAGAGATGGAGCAGGAGGAGTTCATAGAAAGAGAGAAGGATAGGGTGTAACGACAAAAATTAGAGATGGAAATAGAAAACTTCGAGCTTTTGAATTAAAGTCAGGGGTGGGGGAAACCTTTTCTTTTTAGGAAAATTTCTTAGTTGGTCTCTGACCTATAAGTATTATGGCAATTTACTCATTGACATGCATTTTTTGGCAGCCAAAACCAAAACTATTAAAAATGATTTGAAGACTACTCGTATCTCTGCAATGGAATCAAATAACCTACACATAGACGCAATGAGGAAGATGTAGAGCGCTCAATAGGAGGGGGCCAATCACTTGGCTTACATTGACCAATTATTTGGCATACGCCCTTTCTTCTCATTGGAGTTTTTTTTTATATGAAAAGTAAATTTTATCAAAAAAATGACGAGTTACAATGACCAAGGCCCAAATACGAGACACAACAGATACGAAACTAGGCGAACTCCAGCCTAGACAAGACACCATAGACACAACAAGACTAAAGACACAAGACACGATATGGATGAATAAAAGAAGGCCTTCGATGAGATAAAGTCCAACGTAGTGGGCTTCCTCTCATTGTTCTATAGCTATTTGGCCAAATTATAACTCATCATTTTTAGTGCAATGTTAGTCCCTAATCTCATGCTTTGACCATTTGAGTGGAACTTGCTTGTAGAGTACAACCAAAACGTGCCACATTTTCAGTATACACCACAAAGGTTTTTCAAATAAGATTATGAAAAATCAGTGTTATAACAAAAGAAATAAAAAAATAAAGAGTTCTTTTGATAAAACCCCCTTTTTTAAAAAGGTTTTTGAAAAATACCTCTTAACTAAAATTAATTGCAAAAAGGGTTAATTTCACTAAAGGTATCAAACCTTTGAGTTAAGAATCGATTTTGTCCCTAACCTTTTTCCGCTCTCCTGGGTCCCCAATTTTTCATAAATGTGTACGATAAGTCTCTTTTGACACTATTCCCTCAACTTTTCACTGAAAATGACGGTTATACCCCTTTCAACTTTTTAATTTTATAAACAAAACATTTAAAAATATTATAAATAATAAAAAATAAAAAAAAAAAAGAAAAAGAAAAGACCCACCCCACCCACCACACCTACCACACCACACCCAACCTAACCTACAATCCTTCCCTCCCTCTCTCTCAACTTGCTGCCGCTTGCCACCAAAATAGGGGGAGTGAATTCCCCCCTTCCTGTCTCAACGGCAGGAAATGGGGGGTGTCACCCTCTTCCCCTCCTCAAAACGCTGCCAAAAATGGCTGCAGATTGCCAGAAAATGGGTGTTTTATTTCTTTTAATTTTTTATTATTTTTAATATTTTTAAATATTTTGTTTATAAAATTAAAAAGTTAAAAGGGGATAATCGTCATTTTCTATGAAAAATTGAGGGAATATTGTTAAAAGGGACTTATTATAAGTATTTATGAAAGGTTAGGAACTCAGGAAAGCGGAAAAAAGTTAAAGACGAAATTGATTCTTAACTCAAAGGTTGGGGACCTTTTGTGAAATTAACCCTTGCAAAAATGTCATTTTCATTACAAAATACCTCAAACCAATTTCAATTAAAATTCATTTTTTATTAATTATTATTTTATTATAAATAATAATAATTAGTAACCTTTTCAATCACCGCTAAATTATCATCAATGGTGTTGCCGCCGCCACTTTCAACCATCAACCACAAACTTTCGACCACGTGTGGCCAAGGGCAACCACCGCCATCCAACCAGTTAGTAAAAACCAAAAAATAATAATAATAATAATAATAATAATAATAATAAAATAAAAATGGGGGAAAATTTTCTTTTCAACAACATTTTTTACACGGGAAAAATCATGTTAACGGAGAGCAAAATGTTACCAATGAGAAAAAATCATGGTAACAAAAACAACCAATAAACAACAAAAAAGTCAACTGAAAAGTAGTTGCATCATCGCGGGTAAACGGTAACAAAACAACCAAAAAAAAAACAAAAAAACAAAAACCAAAAATGAACGGTAACAAATCGGAGAATAATGTTAACATTGGTAACAGACACAAAACAACCGAGTAACAAAGTCACTAAACAATCGGGTAACAAAAACAATCGGTTCATAGTAACAATCCAAAATAAACAAGAAAAACATTATCATTAACGGAAACAATGCTAACAACCAACAAACCAATTTTTATTAAATTCTATTATTATTAATAAATTGAGTTTCATAATATCTAATAAATAGAAACATTAACGTTGTCATTTTGTACCAACCACCACTACCACCGCCGCCAATTAGTAATTAACAAATTACCCAGGAAAAACACATGAGAACGGGGGGAAATATGGTAACAATTGGGAAAAAAATAGTAAACACCCAAAAAATATTGATGTTAACATTAAAATACACACACTGAAAAGGTCATGTTAACTAATACTATTACCCATGAAATCATCATGGTAATGAATAGTAACAAACAAATAAAAAAAATATGTTAACAATATTTTTTTAGTCTTAAAGACACTAGTGTCATGGTAACAAAAAACATGTCTCATGGTATCAAAAGCAAGGTAACATGATTAAAAAAAATAGTAACAAAATGAGTATCGTAACAAAACAAAGAATAACAAAAACAATAACGCCGCCAACCCACACAAACCGCTAATGAAACACGAAAAACACTCAAAAAAAATAAAGAAAAGAAAACCCAAGAATCACTTGACACCCAAATTTGTGAAAAACATGGTAACAAAAATATAAGTGAAATAAATACATAAAGGGTTTAGAAAAAAAAACAAAAAAGAAAAAAATAAAAAGAAACAGAAAAAATGCAAAGCCCAAATTTTGTGAACTTTGCATCTTCCAGTGCCTCCATCAATGGAAGCGCGATTTGTAAAAGGTGACTGTGGGTTGTGGTGAGGAGGAGATAGAATAGCTATCACGCCCCCGCTAATTTTAGAATATTTTCGAATATCTTCTATTAATTAACAAATTGCATAGCGGAAGTTTT
Source organism: Nyctanthes arbor-tristis (assembly GCA_963692815.1). Lineage (NCBI taxonomy): Eukaryota > Viridiplantae > Streptophyta > Magnoliopsida > Lamiales > Oleaceae > Nyctanthes > Nyctanthes arbor-tristis. The sequence continues at coordinate 15,284 of CAVNYN010256463.1, read as the reverse complement.
AATACAAACAGCGAAGACAAAACGTACAAAACAAATAAATTGTCTTTATCTTATAGAGTTTAACATTCTGTAAAGGTAATTACTTAAACTAGCAAGTTGTTGAATTTTAAAGAATCATTGAAACTAGATTTTTCAATAAAATATGAAGAACACAGCAAGTATATTAGTAGGTATAGTTCTTTGATTACCAAAGCAAAGCCGAATCGTTATATATTATAAAGCGTGAAAATATATGTATTATAGAGATGTGGGCATACTATTAATACAAAAGTTAATAAAGTCTTAATTGTATTCGTAATAGCTTCAAGGACATGTTTCCACTACATGCAAAACTCTACTTCCGTTCGCGAGCATGCTCCAACTTATGGCTTGTCTTGCGGTTCAAATATCATATCTTCAATCATCTACAAATATTGTAGAAAAAGAGAGTGAGTACGAAGTACTCAGTGAGCAACAAAACCCCTTGATTCACCTTTCATTTGAGAGATTTATTTTTAAGAAATCCATTGAATGCACAAAACTTTTCAATGCACAAGAGGCCCATATCACTAGTTAAACTACTACCCATGGTGTGCACGAGATTCATATTAATTCAAACATGGCCATGTACATTTAAGTGGATCCATAATCAAATCCTAGTTGACCCCTATCGAAATTTCCAATAGCAATACAATTACAAAACAAATATCATACTAATCGTCGCTCATCTCAGTATCATTAGATGGCTCTTGGTACGACAACAAAGCAAAACAAAGACAAGACGGGTAGAGCAATTAGTGATTCAAATGTAATAACTCAATATTTCTTTTCAATGCATCAAAATTCATATTCATGTTATGGAAATTTCAATCAAAATCATGCTTTTCTTATCAAATTTCAAGAATGCAAAAAGGGAATCAAAGCATTAGTTACTCACCTCTTTAACTCGATTTTTCCAAAGATTATTTCAATTGTTGACAAATGCCCTCAAAACCTTTATTTTCCTTGATTAAAGTGGTATTTATCATTAAAGTGGCTTTTCTAAGTTGGATTTCTTATATATATGAAGAGGAGTCATTTCCAAGTACAAAACTAAGTGTTTGATAGTTTTAAGGGTTGTTTCTCTCCATTTACTATTTGGACGAATTTTTTTCCCTTTTATATGTATATGAAGGGCTTGGTTTAGTCAAAGTACAAGACATTTGTAGACGACAAATATGGACGGAGAGATAGAGGCGAGAGAGAGGACATATCTTGATTGGGGTTGCTTGTGAAATTTTCTTCCTTCCCTCCGTATTTATATTTGTTAGAAATATCCGAATTTAATTAGTTTTAATAAGCCTTTAAGTTCCGCCAACCAGAATACGACACGTGGTACGATTTGGCGCCGTACACTTGGAAGGTAAGGTAGCAAATTGCTCGAGAAGTCCTTATACTTTATGTTGTCTTATGGTTTAGTTGTTGAACTTTGATCTATGTTACCTGAATCCTTCAACTTCATGTGGTTTTTCAATTAAATGGCTACATTTTGAGTTACACAATTCAATAGCCACATTCTTGTCTTTAGGCCTTACTCGAGTAACAATTATTGATGCTAATTCAAGTGACAATCCAATAATTGTCAAATAACAATCTTTACATTTTGTAGCATCTCAAGTGGTTACTCAACCATCGTTACAATAACATTAATATTGTCAATAACCATATTCAAATTCTTGGCATTCATTCGAATGACAAAACCTTGTAACCTTTCAATTAATACAATTTAATACGATCACATTACCACATTCTACTTATAGGTGTGACCATGCTGTTATATTCTAATTTTGGACGTTCAATTAAGTACTAATATTGTACTCTTATGATTAAGGTAATTCAAGAAATGTGTCTCTTTATTATCAAAATAACTATCATATTGCTTAATTCCTTATTAAAGTTTTGTGGGATGTTACAATAGCGGCGGAGAGGCGATGGTTGGGTTGTGATGCTGTAGCTAATTGTATTGGTAGAAGGACGAAAGGCTGACGGGTCATGGTGGCAGGCAGATGAGGATGGATGATGGTGGTGGCTGACAGGCGGAGGCAGCAGTGGTGGTGGCTGACGAATGGGTGATTATGGTGGTGAAGAAAGAGACGTGGTGACTCTAGGGTTTAGACATGAGGTAGAATTATGCCTATAAATATAATCTATAAATAATTATTAAATAAAATATTAAAATAAAGTATATTTAAAGGAGAAAATGGCATAATTACAATAAGTTTTAAACTAGGTGTAAAATTAAGTGACTAATTAAATATTGTGTCTATCCTCTAATTTTCCCTTTAAAAAAACCATTATAATGGGTTCCCAAATGGGCCCTAAGATAGAGTTCTAACTTGGAGAGATCAAGGTTTGAGAAATGTATAGTAAGAAGAGATCAAGATTTGAGACTTCAAAATTCAATTTGAAATAATTTATCCTGTAAGAATTATTTGCATTGAAATTATCAAAATTGGAGTGGTAAGTGTGACAAAACTTGTAAATTTGGAGGTCTGGACTGCAATTTTTGCTTGTGGAAGATTGTATGTGAAAAAGAGATTACAGAAGCATTGCAGTCGCAGGGTCAAAGACTCAAAGCTGCGGTGCTTTGAATTCATTGGATTTGAGAACAATATTAATGTTGGAAAAAAAATCCTTGTGAATTTTTATAGAAACATATCGAGCTCCAAAAATGGAGTCCGACCACCAATCGGTGACGCGAAGTCACCGATTGGTGGTCGGGCTCCGTTTTTAGAGCCCCATCTGTTTCTATAGAAGAACTAAAAATTCCTCCACCTTTGTTCAACTTCCATCAAATAATATAACACGGAGTAATCTTATTTTTAGGTTTTTCCCCCCTATAACCAAATAATGTTGGGTGAAATGGAGGGAAATAATGACCTTTTATGGGGAAAATATAAAAGAGGGGCCAAATTTGGCCACTTTTTTTTTTTTTTTAATAGAATTCACTCACCAGGATTTTTCCCTTATGATTTTTCACTTTGGGTTTTCCCCCCACATTAGGAATGCTCTTATAGAAGGAAATATTAATGCTTCTTTTCATCTCTACAATTTGAACTTGATTTTCGGTTTGATATGAATAAAATCATCTCCATGTCCCGTGACATTAATGTTACTTTTATCAATGCATTTGATGAATTTTAACATTCACCAATACAACATCAGTCTTGATCTAGCACTATATAGTATTACATAGTCAATACAATCACATGAAAAACCACAATCACATAGCATCATACCCTGATACATGCCAATAATCATATGACACTATACTACATTTGACGCTAGATTGTTTTCAAATACTTCATTGATTCAGAATATTTGAAAATTTTATGCCTTTACGCATATGGGAAAAGTTAGTTTTAAAGTCAATATATTCACATGAGCCCTACATTGAGGCGGAAAAAAAGAATAAAAAAAGACCTCGTACTGTAATGTGCTAGATGGCCAATAAACACAAAACACTTGTCCTCTATTATTATATGTTCATCCCCTATTATTAGTGGTCAACCGAATAATACAATAATACGTCACGCGAGTGGGAAAAGAAAATTTTCCAAATACCATAAATTGTAAGGTTCTTTACCTAAAAACATTTCTTTGTAATTGTATTTAATAAAATATATCTCTAGATTAAAAGTAATTGTAAAAATACTATTTTTTATTTTAAAACTACCCTAAACCATTTTTAATTGAAATTCAATTATTTTTTATAAATTATTATAATTATAATAATAATTACTTAAATATAATTTTTTTCCAATAAAAAATAGTAGGTTCATGTACCACCAACACTTTCACCTTGTAACCTCCGTCAAATGCCAACACCGCCACACCACAAACCCAATAACAATATTACTATTCATAAAACAAATATTACCGCCCGAGAAAATAGGTGTGTTTAGTAAATTTGTCAATAAAAAAATATGTGTGTTTAGTGTAGCCGACACCATTGCTTTAAAAAAATACATAACAACAGGATGGTAACAAACCCGATAAATGGTAATAAAATGATAAAACATAGGAAAATAACAAAACAATAATGATAACATAGGGAAAATCAATTAGAAGATGGCAACAACTAGATCAATGGTAACATAGGAAAAAAAACCAAGAAAAGACAACCGAAATATGGTAATAACCCTGATTAGATGGTAACAAAATGAAAAAAAAAAAATGAAGAGATCTAGGGTTTCAGCCGCCAATTATGGAAATTCAAAAAATAATAATAATAATAAGGAAGATGTAGATTCAGCCGCCGTAAAATGTTCTGGCGGTAACATCTAGCCGCAGCGGCGCTACTGCGGCATCTCTCAAACACCACAGCAGCAGGGACTGCTGACTACTGCGAACAGCAGCTGTCGCCGCTACCGCAACTGTTGCAGCGCCTAGTAAGGCTAAATGTGGTAGGGCGCGGCGGCAGCAGTTGTGGTGGTGGCGGCGGCAGCGGCAGCGGCGGGGGTTGGTTTGGGATGCAACTAGAGTTTTATATGTGAAAAAAAAAACTAGAGTTCTATGTGTATGTATATATGTGTGTGTGTACATATAGATGAAATGTAGGGTAATAAATAAATATAAATTAATAATATTTTAATTATTATAAAAAGTGAAAAAAAATGGTGTGGCATGAACTGCAATCTAATAGGATAAAATAGCAATTTTTTATGTGGGAGGTGCATAATTGATATAAAAATTAAAAAAATGTGTACAATCTTTTATTTCTTCTAAATTGTAAGATGCAAGTTGAGCCACCACCCTGTGATTTGGCCCATTTCTATATTGGACAGTAGTTTTTGTAAACCCCGGCTAGATGATAAAAATGTAAAGCCCAAGCGGGCATAAGTAGTCATTACAGTAAGATTAATGTTGGAGGAAAAAAGTTAAGGGAAAAAACTCAAAGGGAAAAACTAGAGGAAAAACTCTATTTTTAAATAATGTGTAGGGGAAAACTGGGGAGAAAACATATTAAAAGATTTTGTTTATTTTTTAAAATTTTTTTTACAAATTATTTTGTCATTATTTTTTTGTCATACAATTTATATTCAATTTTTTACATAATATTAATATTTTTAAAATTTATTATATATTATTACATAATATTTACATAATATTAATTATTTTAAAATGTAGCCCCTCTTTTACTTTCCCCCGCCCACCCCAAAAAAAAGGCTTCCCCGTTCCCCTGTACATAATTTGATTTTGTTGGGAGTAAAAACTTAATTTTTACCTCCAACACTAATCATGCTCTTAGTTTGAGCAAACCATATGAGTTGGGAAAATGAGTTTATACCTTCGCATTATTATTATTATTATTATTATTATTAACTGAGTTACTATCCTCCAGTTATTTCAATTCAAAGTAAAGAACAAGCAGTTTTAAGCCCTTTATCCTTTCCTTTTACAAATGAATCCATAGAATTCATAAGTATAGATGCAACTTCAACGGGTAAAGAAAAAACATTAAGTTTTTTCATCATGAGATACATCAATGTGGAATTAATTGTCAATATATTTATTGATGCTCTCAAATGTCAATGATTAAAGTATTCAAGCAATCTCCTGGCACTCCATCTTATGATTCCAGTCATTGACTCATTCACAAATTCACCAACAAAAAAAAAAGGTACATAATTAATATTATTGCAAAATACAGTTCGCTCACATGCTTAAAACTATATTTTTCCTCAAGATAGCAGAATTGCATCAATGAAATGTATGACTCTTGTCTTTATAGTTTTTAGACTCACATTTTTTATTTTTGCTCGTGACATATATAGACCGTAAATTGAACTAGTACATACATTCTTCACATCAAATTTATCTCTCTAAGTTATCTCAATGCCAGGGTGCATGGCCTTGCTTGCGTTGTTAACTCCCACATCGAATTTATTTGTCTTAACGTGAATTTTACATGAATCTTCAATTGAACTAATACATTATACATACACACTCTTCAATTAAATTTATTTCTTTAGTTTCACAGCCAAGACGTGTGAGTTAACTTTTTTTTCATAGACATTTAAAAAAAATAGAATTTATTCATTCAGACGCGTGGGCTTACTTTTATTAACCCTCACATCAAATTTATTTGTCTCAATAAATTTGATTGTTTTAACAACATTTCACTATATTCTAACAAAGAACCAAGCTCAAAGGAAAATTTTCAAATGAGCATTATCTCGCAATGAGATCTGACTCATTATATATGAGTGATTTTCTATGTGGGGTGCTGACTTTTAAGAAATGAACTCAGTGTTCATGGGAAAAGAAACTCCAAGTTCAAAATGTTTACTATCAGGAAAGAAATACTCAACGTGACAAGATGAAAATACAAGTGTCAATTAAATTAAAAATACAAAAATACAAAAAAAAAAAGAGAAAGAAAAAATAAAATAAAAAAAAATGTCGGTGGAAATGGGGAAAAAAATAAGCATTAGAGTACACACTTGAAAAAACACACTACGCACTGCACTCTGCACACAAATCTGTACCCATCAGTATCGATATATACACCTGTCTATACACATACCCCCGACATTTTTTCCGATCGCTCTTTTGATTCTCTGCTCAGCCACCACTCGCACATGCAACTTCATTATATGAATGATTAAATGCACACAAAAGAATTTATAGAATCAAAGACTTGCCCTTTGTGCTTTGACCAAATCAAGTTTTTAATCAAGAAAAGGTTCTTTTTTGCTGCTCTTTTTATCTGTTTTTGTTACTTGTAGTAACTTTATTTTCATTTTTGGAAAATGGGATTTTGTAAGTATGATAATGGACCCCCAAATATGGAATTAAAGAGTTCCACTTTGCTTTGAGCAAATCATGTTTAAGGAAACAATGGTTTTCCTTTTAGGTTCTTTTGTAATAACATTTTCTTTTCCAGTTTTAGAGAATGGGCTTTCCTTGATTCTTTAATTTTATGACTTTGATTGACTGAAAATGATATCTGGGTCAGGTGAATTACTGGGTAGACTCAGCTTTAAAAGGAAGCTTTTTGAAGCGGTGCTACAGAAAGTTGAAAGCCCTGGGATTCCCAATTAAAAAAATGAGGATTTGGTGTCTTTTAGTTGACCCAGATTTGAATCTCTGCTAAAGGTAACTTCTTAAATTTTATGAACTACTAGTTCTCCATTTTGCATCGTGATTTAACTGAAGATTTGAGCTTCTTCTTATACATTACCATAAGATGCAAATGTGATGCCTCCGCAACCGTCATGCCGATTTTAGTTCAGTTGTACCTATCCGAACAAGTTTTCTGCTTCCCTTTCCAAGGAAGGAAAAAAAAAAAAAAAGGAACAAGTTTTCTGCGTTTCTTATGGCAACTTATGGAAACTGTATTGGGACATTCGTGTTTTACTTGAAGGTTCAAATATGCAGAGATTATTAAAAGTGCCTACTTTTACAAAGATGTGAAAATGTTGATCAATTGAGAGCATGATAGAGCTTCACTTATGCCTAAACAAACCCACAGGTATACGCCTAAAATACCTAGAGTTAGTACATATGCATGAAACTGTAGAATATACCATCAGGAACACGGCCTACGTTATTTATGCCTTAATGGCAATTTTTAGCTGATATTGTTAGATTCCAGTACAGTACGATTCAATATTCTGGTTTTCTGTTTTACTTTCTTGGTGCCATTATATTGAAATTTATTAGGAAAATATAGTTAACACCATATGTCTTACTTATATGGCATTTTTGGAATGTGAAGCCAGATGGGGAGTTTATGAATAATAAGCTTGGGGCAATTCGGGAAGTTTGAGGTCTGAATCGTGTTTACTTCTAAAAGGTGGTTTTGTAATGGGCTGCAAGTGTTCTAAATTCACCTCGTGTTGTTTTACCTCGGAGCAGAAGGGACCGGTCCTTGAGGCACATAATGCTGGTGTGTTATTTGTCTCCTTCCTTTTTTCTCCTTTGAGTAATTAATATGAATAACTTGACTTTGAAGGTTTCTTTGCAGAAAATGATGAGAAAAGTGACCTCTGCGATTTGCCTGTATTCCGTGAATACTCCATTGAACAACTCAGGATAGCTACATCTGGATTTGCTGTGGAGAATATTGTTTCAGAGCATGGGGAGAAAGCGCCAAATGTCGTTTATAAGGGCAAGTTAGAAAATCAGAGTCGGATTGCTGTAAAACGCTTTAACAGGTCTGCTTGGCCAGACCCCCGTCAGTTCTTGGTAAGCAGTTATACAGACAAGCACCTGAGCAATTGATATCTTAATGCTGGCAAGAATGTTGGTTTGTTTATAACTTATGTCCCGATCAATATGACCAAGATATCTTAACCTTTTTGCCTAGCTACTTTTCTTCAGTTTTGTTTCACCTCAGTAGTGGATTTCGTATTCCATAAAAGATTAGTCTTCTTTGCCATTTTCTCACTTTATTTTTATTTATTTATTTATTTTTCCCCATTCTCTGGGAGGGCAGTGGAGGGATTGGACTGATTCAGAATGTATAAACAGTTGTGTTGTGCGTACCTTTTTATCTGTTAAGTCTTTTCATGCTTTCTAAAAACTCAACTGCTTTGAGTATATTGAACATACTCTGACATTTCAGGAAGAAGCAAGATCTGTTGGTCAACTCCGCAACCATAGATTGGCAAATTTACTTGGTTGCTGCTGTGAAGGTGAAGAAAGGTTGCTTGTTGCAGAATTTATGCCCAATGAGACCCTTGCTAAACATTTATTTCACTGTAAGTACGTGCAGCGGTCCTTCTATTTTCATTCTTACCACCTGCTCTTGTGATTGTTTGAATTATGTGGCATAGGATTATGACAATTATGTGTTAGATTGAACCAAAGTCCTCTGAATAACCGGAATATGAAATCCTTCTGAATCTATGGGATATAGTGAGAACAGAGATGCTTTTGGTAGGAAGTTTTGAACTGCTCCTTTAGATCTATATATACTACATTACCATTTGTCAGTTATTGCAGTATATACACTTTATTTTGTCCATGCAATCATCCTTCTCTTCCTCTTCATAAGCTGCAAAAGCTTGCTGAAACTCCAGTTTTTTGGGAGTAAATCTCTAGGTGTCATATCTGAGTTTGTGTTCTATAGGTGCGCCTAAATCTATGATTTACAAGCTATATTTGATTTCCTAGAAACGAGCACCTATGGTTCAATTTACTTCAGTAGTTTCCGCGTACTGGATTTATTTGGTCATTCATCTTTGTGCTTTATTTTATTCCACTTATCTTTTGATTCAGGGGAAACACAACCTATGAAGTGGGCAATGCGGTTAAGGGTGGCTTTATACCTTGCACAAGCTCTGGAATACTGTACTAGCAAAGGACGTGCTCTTTATCATGATCTTAATGCTTACAGAATAGTCTTTGATGATGTAAGCATGGATTTACCGGAGACATTACTTCTTGACATCTCATTCTTGTTGTGTTATCAGTTATGTGCGTGTACAATGTACTCACCATTACTATATCACAGGATGGTAATCCCAGACTGTCATGCTTTGGTTTGATGAAGAACAGTAGGGATGGGAAAAGCTACAGCACCAACTTGGCATTTACTCCTCCAGAATACCTAAGGACTGGTACTGTTCATACCTATAGAAAGAAGAAACATAGTTTCAAAATCTAATGTAAGATTTAGGGGAGGACGCAGTATTTTGATCATGTGTCGCAATTATATGTTATAATAATTGAACAGTATTATATTGTGAAACTTTTCCTGCTATTGGCTCGTCTAAGTTAACATATAGTTCAGACGCAAAGATTAACTTAATGTGTTTTTCCTGTATGAAATGTGTTATGCTGTCTGACTGTCGCTATAGTATATTAATATGTTCTAGTGAAAAGTTCTTTTGGGTAATCAAGAATAAGTAGAATAGGCTTGACACTTCATTTATGATGTTTTAATCTGCTGATAACTTATTAAATTTTCAGACAATCATTTTCAACTGTCAATTTAATTGCATATCAAATTCCGCTTCATGATGATACATTTTTCTCTTTCTCTCTTTAAAAAAAAAAAAATTCCCCTTCACGTTCAGCTGTTCCACTTTCTTTGCTTGTGATGTATACATCTGAGACTCTTAATTGCTTATGATGATGTTTGTGATGCAGTCTTAAATAATTAGTATTAATTAGGTTCTTTGAGATTTTAGTATCATCATGGCAGAAGTCTTAAATGGTACTTGTATCATAATTAGTTTTATATTTTTCTATTAGAGACTGGATTTCAGTAGAAATTGATGAAGAGAAGATCTAATCAAATTAATGCATGTCAAAACTGACCTTCTTGGTTATTTTGATTTTAGTATCCATTATTGCATCTATCATACCATAAGTTCGTGTCTCTTTTAAAAATGTTTATTACTATTATGAATTCTCCAGGTCCTTTGTATGTTCCAAATTACGTTTTGCCTTGTTTGTATCTGTAAGATAATTACTGTAGTATTGACAAGGAGGCTCTATCTTTTGTAGGAAGGGTTACCCCCGAGAGTGTTACATATAGCTTCGGCACACTTTTGCTTGACCTTCTCAGCGGAAAACACATTCCTCCTAGCCACGTAAGTCTTATTCCGCTGGGTCCATATAACTTTCTGAGTCAGATTTCATGGCTAGTAATATTGTTTTCTGACTATCTCATGAAAGCTGATGCAGAAATTACTCCCTAGAAAAATACAGTGTGATTAATCAGACAAAAAGTATTTTCTTGAAATTTAAGGAGCCACACCTTGTCCTTTTTGCATAAACTATATACTTACTTTGCATTTATTACAGTTTACTGATGTCGTGTAATTTGTTGAGTAGAATTTAGCTAGCAATGATATGTACCCTCTCGGTAAGTGAGCACGAAATTTGCATTTCTTTATCCAGTAATGCACTTCTTCACATAGGAGTCACATACAATATATAGTGGTCTGTGTGTGTTTGCATACCCCATCTGATGCATGCATGTATATCATTTCTCAATTTCTTAGTCAATTTAGGCACTATAACCATTCTCCATAATCTCATGGTAATTACCAAAACATGTAAATGAGAAGCAGAATATTGTCTATGACTTTGATCTTCCAATAATTCTGGATATTTGAAGTATCATAAAATTAGTTAAATTCTGATCTTACCTGAATGTGATAACTTGGAGTATTTATCACATGCTTAGAGCATCTCCAGTTTACCTTTCCTTGTTGGATGTCTATAGAGGAGAGACTAGAGAGATAGAGTCCAAAAATCAAGTGGGGGAACATAATTTGAATTTTATCACTTTTACTACTTTTACCTCTTTTCCCCACTTTTTCTTCATCGTTCCCTGTGCCGTTTCTACATTCCCACATCCTACTTTAAATCTCCCACTACTATTTTGTCATTATTTTTGAATTTCTTTTTACCTCTCTCTTCTTTTTCACTTTTCCGCTCTTGTTTCTCTACACATCTTTCCATTCCTCTTCAATTAAGATAATCTTCTCTCTCTCTCTCTCTCTTTCACATCACCCCCAATCCACACCATGCATTGGAGATGCTCTCAGTAGATTTGCCATATCTAGCTTCTTTTCTCCTCTTCCTTCTCTTTTGGCCTCTCTAAAGAAAACACATGTTACATAATTAGGTAAATTAGCTTTCAAGAACAGTGGATCTATAAACAATATTGTAGGAGAAGATTCCAGATGTTGCATGTAGCCTACTATCAATTCTGATATGCGGTGATGGGATATTAGGGTTTCTATCATATCTGATATTGATAAAAAATGCGATTTGCTAGTTTCTTTTAAATCATTGTGGTTAATATTTACTTTTGACATTTCTTTTCATTTGTTCTGATTCTATTCAAACGGTGTCAGGCCCTTGATTTGATAAGGGACAGGAATCTTCAGATGTTAACCGATTCTTGCTTGGAAGGGCAATTTTCTAATGACGATGGAACTGAGTTGGTACGTTTAGCGTCAAGATGTTTACAATATGAACCCCGCGAGAGGCCAAATCCAAAATCATTAGTTGCTGCATTGATTCCTCTTCAAAAGGAATCTGAGGTTGGTTGATTTCTATAATGGCATATCACTTAGACTCATCAACTAACCTTTTAAACTCATCCCTTAGTTATCTGCGGAAATGTATTTCTCAAGATGCCTTATTGCACAATTGACTCTCATTTGCTATAGCCTATATGCTAATTTGTTAATTGTTGCTTCGCCCATGTTAGCAGTCTATTTCTATTTCAAAATGGAAATAGATTTTATGAGAATGAGGTGACCGAATTTTGTGTATCACATGTGGGTCCCATGTGATTGGTGGATGTCATTTGTTTATCCAAATTCTATTGCGTAATCAATATTTCTAACATAGGATGCCAATAATACAATTTTTTTCTTTCGCTTCCCTTGTCTAGTACCTTCTTTTTTTTGCTTCTATTTTTTCCCCACTGTCACCTCCATAAGTCGAAGCCTACCTTAGCTTTTGTTTATATATGCAAGTTTTTTGGGATCCATCTGGAGTTTGGCATTCGGTTGGTTTCAATTTCTTGGCATTACATCTATATGAACTATAACTGTAGACTCATCCAGTGTTGCTAATGATTCTTGGCTACATATATTTCTAAGTTTCAGCATATTTTTCTTTCAGTAATTGAGTATATACTTTAAAACTAAAATATGTCTTTCTAGACAAATACCTATTCTATTGAGCTCATTTTTGAGTTTCTGTACCACTGGGATGTAAATTGGATGTGGAAAGTGCTGTAATATATTGGCAAGCAGTGTACACTTTGCATCTTAAATTGAATTTTCTAGTTCGATACATCCATTTTTTATAGGAAAAAGTTGAATTTGTGCATATTATTCTCAACTTCATGACAGCAAACAGCTGTGTTATCTTAAAGAATAACCTTATGCTCTTTCTACAGTTTAAAGAGGAAATTTATCAAATATGTGAAGAGCAATAATCAGGGGTGATTAAATTGAATAACTGGACCGTCGTTATTTTATCCTTAATTTCATATTCTTGCATAATTTTCTATGAATGTCATAATTATTTCTGCAAACAGAAAAGAGTATGTAAATCATGGCATTTTTGTGACTGTGTGCCTCTTACTATATGTATTATCTGCATTAGTATATTATATCGTATCTTTTGTTAATCTTTGTAATAACATGAGACATCAAATGACATTTAGTAATGTACTTCTGCAGATTCCTTCTCATGAATTAATGGGTATCTCTCATCGTGATGAGGTAATGTCTCTATCGGCCCTTGGTGAAGCGTGTTTGAGAACGGATTTGACTGCTATGCATGAGATACTAGAAAAAATTGGGTACAAAGACGATGAGGGCGCAGCAGCTGAGGTTTGTTTCTGGTTGATTAGATTTATAAGTTCGAAGTTCCACATCATAGTGTACAGAAAATTAATTTTCACTGAAATATTACTGTTGATGCTGTCCTTATTTTAGTAACCCTCAGGACCATGGGTGTGTTGTAATCTCAGCTGTGCGTTTGTTTTGGTTGGTTTTGCATAATGACTATTATGTTCGTGCTGGGATATTTCTTTTTTACATGCGAGTGATATTGGCAGTGTTTCGATCGCTTGCCATGTCATCACACAACTTCCATTTTGACCTTTGTTTAATTCCCTTCGGGCTTACAACCAAAAAATGTCTCATAATTGCATGTATTCTGCGCACAGCTTTCCTTCCAGATGTGGACTGATGAGATGCAGGACAAATTGAACTCCAAGAAAAAGGGTGACGTGGCATTCCGGCATAAAGAATTTGGGGCTGCAATTGAATGTTACACTGAGGTTAGAACATCAGTTAACTTCAGAACAGATATGTCCCTGTGGATAATACTGGTTTGTTTTTCATTATGCTCTTGAAGATATCCTGTCGTCTAACAGTGGAGTGCTCTTCTTGCAGTTTATTGGTGTTGCAGCAATGTTCTCGCCAACTGTTTTTGCACGCCGTAGTTTGTCATATCTCATGAATGATATGCCGCAAGAAGCCCTCAATGACGCAGTGCAAGCACAAGTCATTTCTCCTGTTTGGCATATAGCTTCATACTTACAAGCGGCTGCTCTTTTCGCTCTCGGGAAGGAGAATGAGGCACAAATTGCTCTCAAAGAGGGATCAATACTTGAAGAAAATAGGCAAACTTCCTGAAACTAGTGAGTTTTTGTCCAGCAATTCCCCGGAGATAGTTATATATACAAGCCTCTTGGTTTCTGGACTAAATATATCAAAGTCTATTCGACGTTTCAAGCAACATATACAAGCACATTCTGCATCATTTATATCCTTGACCAGTTGATTCACCAGAAGGATTCTATTCCGATTCTACTTGGCTGGGTAAGATTCCGGCATGGACAGTTGTCTGACTTTTTTCAAGTAGCAAACTCTAGGAAAAAATTCAATGCCATTCTGTGAGATGACATGCTGACAAGGACAGACCATCGAGTAATGGAAAGGAACTCGAGAGTTTGCCCTAATATATGTACAGTGCTACATGGCTTGGTTATCTCATGAGAGTAGCTTTTCTTTCGTGGTTTTGGCTGCCTTGTTACTTATTTCTAGTTTGTGGATTTGTTGTGGATTTGTTACTTTCCCAGTTTAAAGATTTTAGCTGCATTCCAGTAGCTGTTTAAACATAAAGCACGTGTTTCGGTCATATCAGAAACTCAATATATAGTTGATATCATGAATTCTTTTTCACTACTCTATTAAGCTCGATTCGAAAAGGGGTGTTGTATTGCCAAACTTGCAACTGGTTCAAAGGAAGTGAACATTATTATTTATAAAAGGAAATGTAATTATACAAACATGTACAAATTATAATCAACCAATATAAAAACAATATGATAATACTCACACAAATACAATAGAGAAAGGGAATTTTGGGTTTTTTTTTTTTTTTTTTTTTTTGGGGTGGGGGGGGTGTGGTGGCTGCGGGGTAGAGTTTTTTCATCCTGCAAAAAAATCAAAAAACACAAATGTATCGAACAATTGACCTCTGCTAATTGTTCAAATCCTCTTCTTCATCATCATCATATTCTTCTTCATTATCAGCAGCAGCATCCTGATATTGCTGATATTCTGAAACCAAATCATTCATATTACTTTCTGCCTCAGTAAATTCCATTTCATCCATTCCCTCAGCAGTGTACCAGTGCAAGAAAGCCTTGCGCCGGAACATGAGGGTGAACTGCTCGGAAACGCGCCTAAACATCTCTTGTATCGAGGTAGAGTTCCCCACAAATGTCGATGACATAGAAAGCCCTGTTGGTGGGATGTCACAAACGC
>CAVNYN010256460.1:0-108133 GCA_963692815.1 Nyctanthes arbor-tristis | reverse complement strand
TGATGATGTCATATAATCGAAAATTTGGAGTTATACGTCCCAGTTACAAAGGGATGACTGCAGAACAAATCACCCTCAAGATTCATTGTATAGTTACCAACAACAAATTTGCTAATCACCAATGTACATGAAATGAAATGCTGTGAAGCAGGAAACAAGGGAGACTTTGAGTTTGTAACCCATGAAGCCACCAATTTTCAAGAATATTTATAGAAAGAGATACTCTTGTCGTCAGACACACTAGCAAGAAGGCAAGATCTTACATCTGTCTGTAATGGAGGTCCGAATGCCACTGACCAGACCTGGTCTGAGTGGCTGGACAACATCTGGGTAGCCGCCCTCATTTTAAGATCCCACAACCTAACTGTCCGGTCACTTGAGCCTGTTGCAAGGGCTGTTCCATCGGGGGATACGTCCACACTCAAAACCCAGCTTGCGTGGCCTGACAGAGATGAAATGAAAGTTTTACCTTCTGTATCATAGACGTGGACATGGCCATCGTCAGAGGCAGAAAAGAGAACCCTTGAATCCATAGGAGCTGATGAATACACAAGAGATCGAACAGGCATGTTGTGCCCTTCCAAGTGGTGTAAGAATTTTGCACGAGTCACATCAAAAATAGAGATGGTTCCGTCCATCGAACCACAAGCAATTTGTCTTCCATCACAACTCCATGCAACTGAGAGAACAAATTTCTTGCTGCCACTTTTCTCAGGTTTCAAGCCTTCTAGTCGGGGAACTGATAGTGTAGCAGTCAGTTGCCATTCTGCAGTATCCCACAGCTTCACTGATGCACTACCACCTCCAGCTGCAGCCAGTGTTCCGATCTCCCCTTGGAAAGATAAAAATGAAGTTCATGTCTGAGTCAATAATCCGGAACAAAATCCCACGAACAGTCATTGGACATGGAAGCACTGTGACTTTGAGTACATGATGACAGAAATCCAAAACTCACACTCTTCCTCAGAAAATTAAACCGTGAGATCGGAAGAGCTGTGTGGAATTACAATTTACAAGGCCAGAACTCTTGCAAGGTTAATTTTATCAAATTTCAAATAGTAGTCAAGAAATACATCAGAAATGCTAAAAGATATTATCATCCATTAAGTTTGATAAGAATCTTACAGCCAAATTCAGAACTGTAGTTCCGTTAAATACCAGAAATCAGGCATTTCAATGCCCAATGTCTGGAAGCCAATGCATTAAAACATATTCATATCCACATTCCTACACGTGTGCCTAAAAAGTGCCAGAACTCCACAAACTTCCAGAGTAATGCTATATGACCAATTAATAAAATTTAATAGGGCATGCAAATAATAGAAAGCTGCCGACCATAGTTAAACATGCCGCATTCATTAAAGAAAATGTCACCAGCATGACGCCAACGTCTTGTTTTAAAATTTGACACAGCCAGAGTTTTTAAAAATATCAAAAAGACAACAGAATCATTTTTTATTTTCTAAAATCTAGTGTTCAATAAAATCATGTGTAAGCAAGTTTTTGAAAATTAGGACGAAAAGTCACAAAATTATCATTCCAGAATATTAAAATTTCAGATTTTTCTGTATGAATATTCTTCTTCCTTTTTAAAAATATTTTGATCTTTAAAAGGTCGTAGAAGATGTTCAAAAATAAAAAGAACAAGGTCATGTTAAGAATAAACAAAACAAGAAGATAAAACAAAGACTTGAAGAAAAGATAAATAAAGAACAGTTTTTGCAAGAATTTATCGGTCATCAAACTCCCATGTTTCAATAACACAATCTCCTAAAACCCCTTTGCCAAATCCACAATTACATTGAGAAATCAGATACTGATTCAATAAAGATGCCATACTCTCCAATTCACAAAGAATCTGAAATCAAATGCCCATGCAATGACGAAAATTTTGTTAACTCTTGTACAATATCCATTATGTCAATGTTATTTGCATCCTCTGTTCCCCTATTTGGAGAAGTTTTGGTTTCCTTATTGTTTCGATGAACGCATCCTCAAGTATAGCTAATATGGAGCATGTTCGGGAAAGCTTAAAGTTACACTGTTCAGTAAATTACTTATTGTTTGATTCTCATTATTCTCTCAAATTATAATTTTACCTACCACTGATTTGAACATTTGAGTTGACAACTATTCAATTATAACCACATATTTCAAACCTTTTTATATTTCCAATGCACATTCCATCACTCTCCTTATTATAATTTCCCCAAAATTCGCACAATAATGAGAATCAAACAACCTCTAAATTAATAATTATCACTAGTGAAAGTAAGAAATAATTAAATTACTTCTTATAAAAGTTCAAGAAATATTTTAATATTTCTTGAAACAGGAAAAATGTTACGCAAATATCTTGTGTCCAAAAATTTTGAATGGCAACTTTAATTATTCTTTTCAGGCTAACCAAACAAATATGCTAATGTTTTGCTCTTATCTTATTCAAAATCTAGTTGCAATGAACATGAGACAATTGAACATTTTTCCAGTTTTATATTTTAAAAGGTCCTTTTTTGGTAATTTTTATGCAAGGGGATTCATATTTGTAATAAGTTATAAATCCTCATGCTCCATTCCGCCAAACATATTTTGGCTCGTCTCTCCATGGATTATATGCATTTTCTGACCACTTACATTTTTGCAATAAGTTTATGGGTCTTAAAGCTCCAAATAAAAAATTGGCCAAAAAGGACTGAACCTTATCATATTAACTGCACATCGCTGATATCATAATTTTAGATGCTGAAAAATAAAGCAGAATCCAAACGAACAAGAGAGTGGAGAAATTGGTGTAAACAAATTGAAGTGGATGATTTCAAGCAACTAACCAAAAGATCAATATCCATGATATCCAGCTCAAATCCCATGAGCCAAGGAGCTCCAATCACAAGCCGCAACAAAGCAATACAACCAAAATAAACTTTCATAAAATATTTTTCACTGAACTGCCGTACCCAAAGGCCCTGAATTTCGGGGAAACTAATCATCTCTCTACCTCCACAGACTAACTAAAAATTGACCTTACACCCTGTACCCATTTAAACTACCAATCACAAATTAGTAAAGGGGTGCAATTGACTAACTTGTTTGCCCTTAGGCAAGTTCAATGTTGTAAATTTAACTTTTTTCTAAATTAACACATCAAACAACAAAATCATCTAATTTCAAACATCAACTTAAGAAACACAGTTAATCTAACTACTCCAAATGTAAACCAATCTTATTTTGTACTCACTAAACCATGAAAAGAAATCAGACATCTTTCCTTCAAGAGAGTTAACAATTAATAGGGAAGAACAAATTTTGACTCCTTTAGTATACATATCAGAGGTGAATGGCAGTTGCAAAGACAGAACTTTAAGCTAAAAATTGAATAGCATTTTGTACCTGGGGATTGAACTGCAATTGCCAGACTTCAGACGGGGGAGCCTCCAGGGTAGCAATCGTGTTGTTTGTAGCAACATCAAAAACCCTAATAAAGCTGTCAATGGACGCAGAAGCCGCGATTCTGCCGGAGGGGTGGGCAGCCACGGAGACCACGCCGAGACAGTGACCGGTGTTGGTCTGGAGCTTCTGCGGACCCTCCGGGTTCCAGAGGCATACGGTCTCGTCAAGGGATCCCGTCAACAAAAGCGGTGGGGACTGCTCAGTCGCTGGAACCCAAGCCGCCGTCCACACAGAATCATCATGGGCGTTCGCGACGGTGTTAAGCGGTGCTAGTTTCATGGTTTGGGGCAAAGTAACCCTAACTCCGGTCTGAAGACAAAGCTTTCACTGTGGAAATTCGAAAATTATTTTTGTTTTCTACGCTCTGGTTAGTTTCCAAGTGGGAGCTCTGCAGCATACACAGTAATAAAACAATTCCACCGTCCCAATTATATTGACATTTTTTTAATTAACCCTCCGTGCTAAAAAGATAATTCAGTATTCTATTTTCATCTGTCTCAAAATAATAGTCTATTTATTTTATTTAGCTTGTATTTAATTTTTTCTTTGTATGTTTGCCTTTAGCTAATTAACCACATAAAATACCTAGGTACCAAACATTTAAGGAGAAAATAAATTAAAATTTAGAATCTGTTTGGTACCGTTTATAATTAGATTGTGTTATAATATATTTTGAAATTTAAATTTTTGTGACATGTAGTTTAATTTAATTGGTTAAATTTTGTTGAAAAGTGAAAAATTATGATTTGATGTGATGGAATTATAATATATTCATATTATAACACGAACCAAACGGATTAATTTTTTGGCACAATATTCAAGGTGTTCACAGAATTTAATGGAGAAAATTTGAATAATCGTGCTCATTTCGATATTAATCATACTTTAGTCATTAGTATTAATTCCAAATCATTATTATGTACAAGTGTTAAAATGAAAAAAATATATATAATATTAAATATTCCAACCATACAACCTACTGATTCTTAATCCATGTGGATCTGTTGGGTTACTCACATTACCATATAGATGTCCTCATTTCTAAAGATGACGACTTTAAATGGCGCTTGGTGGGCTTCTATTGGTGATTCACCATCTCAAATGAGGAATAATAGCTGGAGGTCAATGAAACCCCTACGCGAAGCCTATTCCTATCCAGTTATTTTTGTTGGAGATTTTAACGAAATTTTGAGATCTCAGAAATTTCAGAACAATGGACTAACCGGGCTGCTGTGGCTGGTTTTCTTAATACTATTCGTATATGCCACTTGAGTGCTCTGGGTTATCAGGGTCCTAAGTTCACATGGCAAAGCACAAACTCCAGACCAAACTTCTTGGAAGAGAGACTTGATCGGGTTTTAGCATGTCAAGACGGGAAAACTAAATTTAATCGAGCACGGTTGACACATTATGATTTCTATGGCTTCGATCATCGAGTGATCTTGTTGGAGATTGACCCTCCAAGGCACGGTAGCGGTACACAGAGTTTCTCTAGAGGATTTAAATTTGAGCCAGGTTGGATGAAAGCTCCCGGATGTAACCAGCTCATACAAGAAACCTACGATGCAAATGCAGCTGCCGATTTACCAGGTAAACTCCAAGCTTGTGCTAATGAATTAGTAATTTGGAAAAGAGAGAATATTGGCTATCTTCCAAAACGTTTTAGAGAATATAAGAACAAACTTGGATTGTTTTATTCTCTTGAGGCTAATCAATCAAATAGAGTTAAAATTTTAGAATTGGAAAGAGAGTTTGCTAATTTGTATAAGATGGAAGAATTCTATTGGGCTCAAGAAACTTGAGCATATTGGCTTAGATCAAAACATTCGGTATTTCCATCACAAAGTGCAGAGTAGAAAGAAGAGAAATGAGATTCGGGGTCTATTGAATGGGAAAGGGAAATGGTGTGAAGCTCTTAAGGAATTGGAGACAATTGTCATTGATTTCTTCTCCTACCTGTTCGAATCATCAAATCCCAACCTTAACAGGTATCGAGAGTTTATAGGTAGCCGGGAGCCTCATCTATCCAACAACTCTTCTGAATTACTAGACAAGGCGTTTACTTGTTAGGAGGTCAAAGAAGCAGTGTTTAGCATGGGTCCTTATAAAACTCCGGGACCAGACGGGCTTCATGCTGTTTTCTTCCAAGAAAACTGGGAAGTGATTGGCTAGTCTGTTATCGAATTTTTCTAAGGTTTCTCAATGAAGGGGGATCCTTGGGACATGTTAATCACACTAATATTGTTTTGATACCAAAGGTGAAGAATCCAATATCTATCACAGAGTTCAGACCCATTAGTCTTTGCAATGTCATTTATAAAATCATTTCAATGACCCTGGCTAATTGACTTAAGCAAGTGATTGATGAGGTTATTTCACCTTTTCAAAGTTCTTTTGTACCTACACGTCTAATCTCTGATAATATCATTGCTGCCTTTGAGTTGCTACATTCAATGAAAAGGAGAACGTCGGGCAAGATTCGTTTCTTGGCTTTGAAATTAGACATGATGAAAGCGTACGATCTAGTTGAGTGGCCATTCTTGTTGGATGTGATGTCACAAATGGGTTTCTTGTCTTGGTGGATAAATTGTATAAAAGATTGTACTTCTACCTCTACTTTTTCTTTTGTCATTAATCGAAAGCTCATGGTTTTCTATCTCCAAGTCGAGGTCTTAGACAAGGATGCCCGTTATCCCCTTACCTTGTCCTTATCTGTGCAGAGGGTTTTTCACATCTTACTTAGGTGGCGGAGCTCAATAAAATAATTACAGCTTTTCAGTGTTCTAGATCGGGTCCCAAAGTTTCACATTTATTCTTTGCATATGATAGCCTTATCTTTTGCAAGAAAAATTTGGAAGAATGTCACAACATTAAGTATCTGTTGGAATGCTATGAAAAGGCTTCTGGACAGAAGGTAAATTTGCAGAAATCATCCGTATCTTTTACCCCTAATACTAGTCAGGAAGACCGATGCCAGATTTTAAGCCTTTTCGGGATAGATTTTGCCCGTATACATATCAAATATCTAAGACTTCCCTCGGTTATCAGTTGGAGCAAAAAAGTAGTTTTTGATGGCATTCGCGAATGAGTATGGCAGAAATTACAATCATAGAAAAAGAAATTATTCTCAGTTAGGCATCGTGAGATCCTGATAAAGTTAGTGGAACAAGTATTCTAAATTATGTGATGTCTGTCTTTTGAATCCCCCAAGGATTATGTGATGAACTTTAATGACTGGTGGCTTCCTTTTGGTGTGGCTCTGATAAAGGAAATTATAAGCTTCATTGGAGAAAATGGGAAACTCTGTGTCGCTCAAAATTCTTTGGCAGGATGGATTTTCAAAATCTGACTCATTTTAATCAAGCATTATTAGCCAAACAGGTATGGAGGCTGATAGTGAATCTAAATTCACTTGCTGCTCGTATTTTAAAACAAAAGTATTTTCTACATTGGCCTCTTTCTCATGCAGAATCAAAAGGTAATTGCTCCTAGTTGTGGCGCAGTTTACTTTGGGTCGTGATCTTTTGTTGATAGGGCTACGGTGGGGAGTTTGGAATGGAAGACATATCAATGTTTTTTCATTCCCATGGCTTCCTCGCCTTTCTCTTTCCTCTCTATCACCCTATCCAATGGTGATTTTCTCTTGACTGTGGCTGATACTCTCTTACCATATGGATCTTGGAATTGGTCTTTTATAAACCAGCAGTTTCTTCCTCTTGATTGTGAAGCTATCTTGATATTATTGGGAGGTTGTCCAGATTCTCCTGATATTCCCATTTGGCATTTTGAGAAAACTGGAGAATATACAGTGAAGTTTGGGTACTACCTTGCTTCATCCCTTAGCGAGAACTCCCTAGTATGTACAAATCCACTTTTAAAATGGTGGAAATGTTTGTGGAAGTTGAAAATTCCTAGTAAAATTAATATCTTTACCTGGCGAATCATGGTTGATATTTTGCCTACGAT
Source organism: Nyctanthes arbor-tristis (assembly GCA_963692815.1). Classification (NCBI taxonomy): domain Eukaryota; kingdom Viridiplantae; phylum Streptophyta; class Magnoliopsida; order Lamiales; family Oleaceae; genus Nyctanthes; species Nyctanthes arbor-tristis. The sequence goes on along the minus strand of CAVNYN010256460.1, from coordinate 100,720 downwards.
GTTGAATTTATTTAAAAGGAATATTTCATCCTCTTCTTTATGTCGACATTGTAGTTTGGATGTTGAGTCTGCTACGCATGCCCTATTTTATTGTGAGGAGGTCTGTGAGGTGTGGGAAAAAAGTTGTTTTTCTAACTTCATCAAAGGGAAAGAAACGCATTGAGCAAGTCATATTTTCTTGGAGGCGCGGAAGGCCCTGGGTTTATCAGCATTGGAGCTATTCTATATCCTCTCCTGGAAATGTTGGTCAGCTAAAAATTCATCTATATTTGGGGGTTTCCAGTTGTCAAGCGAACAACTCTTATATAGCGCAGCGGGAATGCTAGAAGATTTTAGAAAAGTAAATCATTTTCTGGTTGTAAGCGACAGTTCTGAGAGGTTTTCACCCCAATCTCACCGCGGCAAGTGGACATTGCCTAGTGCTGGTACTCTAAAGATGAATATAGATACAGCAAAAAAAATAGGTGTTCACCATTTTGCAATCGGAGTGGTAGACCATAATGAAAAAGAAAGCTTTGTTTTGGCACATTCATGTGTTCTTCAAGGCACTCTGGAACCTTTTTTGTGTGAATGCATGGCCATTTTAATTGGAGTGCAATCTGCCATTGAGAAAGGTATCCAACTGTCAAGTATTGAATCTGATTGTGAAGTGGCAGTGGAAGCTGTTCGACAACTAAGAACATAAGTAAAGAAGGGCGATCATTCATCGTATTCTCAGTCTCATGGTGGAGTTCTCACTCCCTAGATGTTAAATTTGGCTTCTCAAATTGTGTTTCCAATATTTGGAGGAATGTACACCCTGAGTTTCTTGTACAATCTCTTTTGAGTGAAATGAAGTAAGATGGTTTTGTTTTCAAAAAATAAATAATTAAATAAATCACAACTCATATATTGTTTTATATATCACTTTACATACTGTTTCATTATTCTTCAAAATATATTAAATTAACAATTCTTGCATCAAAATATTTTCTTTCCCACTTTTATTCAGTAATTTTTTTAAAAAAATTAACTATATATAATAATTGAATTGTAATAAGCAAATTCAGAACAAGGAGTCATCGTCATAATCATCACTGTAGAAAATATTTACATTTTTATAACAAATAATTTTACTCTGATTTTCTTATTTTTCTTGTTTAAAAATATATATAAATAAAGATGAAAAACACATAATAAACAAAAAAAGGGGAAAAACTAAGTTACAAATTGTACCAACTATAGCATATCAATATCATTTAACTTGATTTTTTATACATTGAGTAAAACTTATTTACTGAAGGTTAAGGACGGTTTCATATTTTCTACTGCTTTATGAAATAAAATTAAAAATAAATAAATTTTATCTATAATTTCTAAATGGTATGTAAAGTGTTAAAGAATATAATATATGAAGTATGATTTGTTAGTCATAAATAACGGTAATTTCGTCTAAAGAAGTAATTTTCAAAATTTTTTCAATGAACAGTGCATTTTGTTAATCCTAAATGAAATTTAGGGTGCAAATTGTTATTTCTAAAAATACGGTATGCAAACTATTAATACACTATAAACATAGGGTGTATTTCATAAATTTCCCTAAATAATAATAATAATAATATATGTTGCTTTTTGCCTTGAAAATGATCAAATTAATCCATAGTATAATTTTTTTTTTTTTTTTTGTGTCAATAAGTATAGAAATGGGGGAAAACATGTTAAGAAATCAACAAAACAATTCTGTCATTGGCTGTGTGAATAATCATGAACACACTTCTTGGATCAATTGCAACACTAATTCTCAAGATTTCTGATGATTTGCGATAATACCCATAGGTATTACATATATAATGGTCAAGATTTGCGATAATACCCATAACAGCTCAATCATGTTTAAAATATAAAACTCAACATATATTATGCATTTAAATAGTATCTAAAGATTGAGTTTTTTTGTAATATAACTTTCTCATCATTGCGTGGAAAGTTGGACTACTTAATGTACAATGAACACCGATTTGAATTTAACACTGATCTTCAAGCAGTTACCCATTTCCGGGAGGATGCTCAAGTACTTGAGGGAATCCGCTCTCCATGTTTCGATATGGAGTTGGAAAAGAGGGGGCTGACCGTAGGGCATACATAAAAGCACTTATGGATAGATCCGATAATGTAAGCCTGGACGGCAATATTTTCCACTTGTGTCCCTTTTTCCATATTTGAGTGAGTTTCTCAAAAGGTTCAAATCAAGCTAGCAAATATCACATGTTATTATTAAATTTAATAACTTATAGCGGGGATAGAGAAGAATGGGCTTAATAACCTATAGCAAATATCATTGGCAATGCGGAGCCTAAAATTTAGGGCCCTGAGTTAAAAAGATAAAAATTGGTCCCCTAATATCATAGTGCAAGTTTGAATTTTGTTTTATTCATCCTTAGTAAATGCATTTGCGAATAGGAAGGAGAAAGGGCAACTTATTTATGTATGTGCAGATATAAAAAATTTCACGGGGTTTATTTTTGTAAATTGGGTCATGTCGAGTGAATTAGCCAACTTATACATTTTAAACTTGTAATTCTCGTTTAAATTAAAAGAACCAATTAATTCACAGGAGCCTCATCTTACTTTCAAAGGCCCGTCCTACAGTCAAAACTCGGCCCACGGCCCATCTTACATTTTCTTGAAACCCTAGGTTTTCTCTATAAATAGAGGCCTTCGGTTCAATGAAAATCACAAGTCATAGGTGTACAAAAACCTTGAAAACCCGGAGACGCCAAGACTCTCTCAAAATCAAATCAAAGCTGCCGGAGCACAAAAACCTACAATTAAATCAAGTCAAGCCAAAGCCGGAAGATAAAAATCTTCCACAAATCAAACAGAAGTCAAATCCAAGTCCAGAAATCCAAGTTCTTCGAAGATTCAACAAGTTCGATCCTTCAACAAATCAAGTCCAAATTCCGAAGATTAGGATTCAAGCCCCGTAGCCCCCTACTTCAACAGTTCGATCGTTAATAAGAGGATTCACAAGAGGGTTTTTCATTTTTTTGTAAATCTCTCAAAATTAAATTTGTAACGATTTACTGTATTGATTAATACAAATAATTGTTCTACAGTATGACTTCTATATGATTAAATATTTGAAGAAGTTGCGAAAATATTATACCAAGACAAATTTTTTAAAGCAGTTTGTATTTGTTAGAGATTTTACAATAGTGTGTTCTTTTTTGAGTTTTTTAAGACTTTTATAACCCACTCTATCTTTTTAAGTGGATGATGACTTTTATGAATTTTATAAAATGTTAAATAACTTTTATAGATTTAGTAAGATTTCTCAAAACCACTACAAACTTTCATCCAAGATTTCCTGAAACTTTTTATAACCTTTTGAACTATTTTGCACTTTTATTATTTTTAAAAATATTGTATGTACTTGTAATATGGCTTGAATAACATCTTAGATTACTGAGTCAATTACAACTAAAATAAAAAATATCATATTTTTCTTATTAGCAAAATTAATTTTAAGGAATTTGAAACTTATATTCAAATAATTTAAGGAAAGTTGAGACAACTATGTACATGTCCCTTAAAATAATATTAACAGTATTAATAGCAGTGAGAATTCAAACTCTTGACATTTTATAAAAAAATTAAAAATTTTACCACCAGAGGAAGTGAATTTTTGAAAATATTGTTTAAAAAATGTGTATTTATTTGTTAGCCGCAAAATTTTTGGGCCCCCCCGAATTATGGGCCCCGAACTTGGAGCTTACTATTTGGGTTTCTGAAGTTCTGTAAGAGACTATCTGGGTTTTTAAGGTTTTGCATTGTCAATTTACAGCCTATGGGTTTTTTTTTTTTTTTTACGATTTCAAGAGATAAAACAATACAATTGGAATCGATCCTGAAATTGTGGCTAAGAAATAGTCGGAATAAAAGGAAGGCTAATTCTGGATCCGGAAGAGAGAGTAGGCTGATCACTCGTTGTTCAGATTCATTGTTGTCAATTCGAGTGCAAAAAAACAAGAAGCAGCAAGTTATGAGGAATTGGTGGCATGCTAAATAGAGCTAATGGTGATGGCGTATCGCAGTGAACAGTGGTAAAAAATGAAAAACAAAAAGATAGAGAAGATGACAATTGGGTAAAATTGCAATTCAAAAAAATGGTCGTCGCAAAAGTACATTATGCTATAACTATTGTACAATTGTGCGTCTACAGTGGCAATTTCATCGAGTCATATATATATATACGGATTTTCTATGGTGTCCTAAGGACATTATAGTAATGGAGTTATGCACATAGGTGGAAGCTGACCAGGAAAGAAATTGACCCATTCCTTCCACCTGCCCCGCCCACAATTCTGACAAAATTCAACCGGGCCCGCAAATTTGAAAAAAGAATCAAAATCCAAAAATTCATCCGCACCCCCAAATTCTGCCCGCTAACGCAACAACTTCAAAATATTTTGTTGACATAACTTAATAAAAGTTAATAAAATTTTATTTAAAAACTTATCAATAAGTTTAATCTATAAATAATTCTCGTTGGATAAAAAATAGACAAAAGAATAACAAAATTGACATGTATTTTGTGTGATTAGAATTGATGTAAAAGTGAAAATTGTGAATTGTGCATACTCAAAAAAATGAATTTAAATGTCCCATTTGTATCGAAGAAAAAAAAAACTATAATAATTAGATTCAAACATAGCCGATGTAATTTTTTTTTTTGGGTGGGAACAGATAACTTCGATGAAGTTGCTAATGGCATATTTACGACATTCAAAGTTAAAATTGTTTCTAGTCTTTTTCCTTACCTTTTTACCATCCCTTGGTTAGTCCAACATGTATTGTATTATAAGACATGATTAAATAACAAAATGTGCTTGTAAATCAATAGAAATTTCGGCAACACTACCCCTGTAATATTGACTTTACCACCTTGAGCAAACAAAATAAGCCTGAAAATATCTGTCATTTCCACATCCCTTACTCCATACTCCATCGCAAAAACAGTGTTTATACAAACATTATCAAGCTACAAAATACGAGGCGACATCAAATTGGAGAATGTCATGTAACGAATAAGGTTAACCACCCATACTTTCATGCTAGCCTACTTCAAAAATATAAGACTAGCCTCCAGTTTCAAGCTTATATGTGCCACCACTTGACCACTGATACCACTATGTACAACGAAAAATTATATGTTTCCTTTACAAAAAATGAGATCAGTTGACTAACTACATAACTACAAAATGCTAGATCAGCAGAATTCTAAAGTCCACTGGGTGTACCTGGATGCTGAATTCAAATCAAACAACAATATGAGTCAAAACATTTACCAAAGTCGCACTTTAAATAAGTTTGAACCAAGGCCTTTAAATTTTACATTTATCTTAATAATTACATTCTAATCATGTTCCATTATATCCATTTTACATAAAACAATTACACTTACCATCAAAAGGGGAGATGAAAGCCCAATACAAGCTGTATGCAATAAGTAAAAAGCCATTGTACAACTCCAACAAGGCACCTGCTGTGTTAGACACAATAATCATTACCAATGCTTATCACAAAGTAGAAAGTAAACCAAGCAAAGGAGTAAATATCATTACAAATAATAAATCACCTAATCAAATAATGAGTGATCGCCTATGACCCCAGCATACTCGGAGTAAATGTTACTACTAACACCAGCTCTTCCGATCTGTTGCACTAAAATTTTGGAAATTAGCATCAAATTGGGGCGGATATGGCTCCTCTTCTTGGATTGCTCTGCTGAAGAATACAGAGACCCGTAAGCATTAATCTCGAAAAATAGAACTAGCAAGATAGTAAGTATCGGATCTGAAGAAGGCTTAACGTGCCTGGGTGGTTCATTTGGGCAATTCCGAACATCATGTCCTTGTTGACGGCACTCGCTACAATGCCTGTTGCGACGCGAAACTGCCTTTTCCTTTGATGATTTGAGCCTCTTTGTTGATCCTTTAACTCGTGAGCACACTGGGTCCTTTACCGCAAGCTCGGACCGGCTACTGATAACGGGTGCCTGTTGCCCACTTGCATCCTCATCATCTGTGCCCTTTACAATTATCTTTGCATTGTTTAATAGAGTCGACAAGTAATTACTACACGCTGCAGATAATGATGCATCATCAATGACCTACATGGCCACGTGTGCTCTTCCGATCTCTAGACTGTAAGGAGTCTTCACTGAATGTGTAGGCCGCGGAGGAATACATTGGGTTTGTCTTAGCGTTCTTGGTCCAACGGCGTAGTACGTACTGATCAGGCAATCTCATAATTTGCTCAACCCTCATCTGACACAGCATGTGGCGACACGGAATGCCCTCAAACTCAAAAAGCCTACAACTGCATGACAAGTGGACAGACATAATAGAGTATGTCAACTCACGGTCCCGCTCCGCAGTCTCATCTGTCCGTGAATACCTCCGAACCACGTAAGTACGAGCCTCATCCGAACTGTGAATGAGATGACAGATGTAGCGGGCACACTGCTCATGCTGCTCCTGGAATACTCTAAACAGGGTCTTCGTATATATGTCGGCCATTTGCTTTTCCATTTCATACTCCGAGGCTGCTCTTGGCCTTTCATTCAGATCACGATGATTAGCCTCCAGCTCACGATGTCTCTGGTGAACAACGGCTCGAGTCATGCGGGTGATTAACTCAATGAACGAACACTTGTCATCTACGTATCGCTTGAAAACAAAATGAGCACTTTCGATTCTCCCGCTACTCAACATCCCAGCTGAGAACACAGGCTTTATATAAGCTGGAACCCACTGATCGCACATCGAGAATATATCAAGAAGCCATGTGTTCTCTGCCAACTCGAGAAGACTTGTTGTCTCTAGCCACCGACGGTCAAACTCATCAGGCGTCTCAGAGGTCATAATAATCCCAACCAATTTCTGACGCAGTTGTCCATGCAACGCAATATTCATTTTTGAAAGAAACTTCTCAAGGATGTGCCACAAACAGTGATGGTGGGCTGTGTTGGGAAACACCTGCGAAACTGCAAGGGTAATAGCAGCATCTTGGTCCGTAATAATGCAACCTGGCGGTTTGTTCTGCGGCATAGCTTCTAAAAACTTCGAGAACAGCCAAGCGAACGATTCTTCTGTCTGCCTACTTATCAAGCCACAACTGAACACCATGGTTTGTCTATGGAGATTCACTCCAACAAAGGGAGCCAGATACCAGCCATACCTATTTGTACGAAATGTCGTGTCGAAAACAATCACACCTCCAAAGAAGCCATATGCATTTCTACAATCACTGTCAGCCCAAAAAAATCTAGTCAGCGTACCATCGCTAGAGGTATTGTAGCAGTAGAAATAATCAGCATTGTACTCCTTCGCTGCCTCAAAATTATGAATCAAAGCCTGTGCATCACACCCCTCAATTAATGCCTTCAAACTCCCTTCATAGTTATAAATGTCTTTCTCAGTACATCCCAACAGGGAAGAACCTCCAGCATCATTTGACAAAAGCCTAATCTGGGTATGTGTCGATAAATTGGCATCACAGTACTCTTGTATAAGAGCCTTTTTTGTTGCTGAAATGGGAACGAAGTAGGTGTACCTTGCTAGGTGTGGCTAGAGGATGATTATGACTGGCTTCAAACACGGTGACTGTCCATCCATCACCTGTCTACTTTCTTGAAATGTTCATGTTTGCCTGACACCTACACCTGTTCTTAGTGCGTCTTCTGTGTACCCCCTCATCACATGCTTCTTTGTGCTTATTTCGGCGTGTCTCATTTGTCTTCCCCTGTTTACTATAAGCAAATGACCTCCAAGTAAGGACACCGGATGCGTTTTTCCTCCCATTGTTGACTTTTGTGCTAAACCCCACTCGCTTTGCATAGTTGTTGTACCAAGCAAGTTCATCCTCTGGTGTCTTAAATTTGTCGCCAACTGTCACAGATGCACTCAGTTCTGGCACTTGTGAAAAAGCCGGACAAAAAAAGGCACGTACCGACCCTAGCAAACACATTTGAAAGGGATAAGTAAAAATCGAATATTAATCAATCAACAAAGAACAAAAAATATGTAAGCACACTCTACTTACTTTCAGTGACTGGCTTAGCCGACGTTTGCTCGGACACATCTCCATCTACATTTAATTGAAGAGGTGACGGGGAGTGAAATGAGGGTTCCAAATCGGCTTGTTGAAAGGGCACCTGGAGCTCCTGCTCGTGACAGTCCTCGACTTCCATGAAAACTTCAGCCGCTTGCACTCTAATTATTGCATTTTCCTTTGCACCAAACAATAAATTTTAGAACAATTGTGAGTTCACGTATAAAACCAGGTTTCCTAAGAGTGAAATAAAAACAATTGCCATTAACCTATAAAAACCCACGTATAATCTAATTTTTTTGAAGCATGCACTTTTTTCTTTTGATTTATTTAATTCATATTTTAGCTTCCTTATTCAACTCTTCAGTAGCAAAAAATATTTATTTTGCTTCTTCATTTGTTAGGATTTAGTGGAAGGCCTTTAGAATTTAAAAATATGTTGTGATTCAAAAAGACATCACTTACTCAATTTTGCTACTCCTTTTTTTTTGGCCAAATTTTATTTCCAAACACGTACTAATTATTTTATAGATCTATCTTTGATTTGGTGGTGTTCTTAGTGGACAAAAAGTTGCCATGTTCGGATAATTTTTTTCATAGTCACACTTGACAGCATTCTTTTTTTTTCTTTCTTTCTTTCTTCTTTTTTTTTTTTTTTTTTTTACACTGTAACACATCACTTAAAATTAAATCTCTGAAATACATATACATATATATTGAACACAAACATACAAACAGAAAATCAGTGGACAAAAAATTTAATAATTTATTCCACTAAGAAAGATTGGCAATCAATCAACCAGCATTGAAGGCGATTTCAATTAAGATGTTAACATAAATGTCAATCAATCAATTATCATAATTGAGTGCTCTCAAATCTCAAGAAAGCAGTACTTTGTTCGTTTAAAGATCTCAAGTAAGCAATGCTTTGTTCGTTTACAGAAACTATTATTAAAGATAGATAGGTATCTTGAACGTGAATCAGCTATAAATTTTTACTTTTTGAGAACCTGGCACTACAGATATTTATTCTTATCAAGTGTTTTAAGACATTGCAACTACAACCTTATTATTAAGAAATAGAGCAACATGTATCATCAAAATTTACGAGAAATAATTCCTGCATTAGAGATACAGATGACTTTGGTCCCATTGGCTGTTGAATATCATGTCACTTCCAAAAAATTTATTTCATCTTCTTTAAAATCCATTCCTTCACAGTAAAAAAAGAACAAAAAATTCCAAGCTAAGAACAAGACTAACATTACTGTGTGGAAAATGAAAAACACAAACTAAAGAGATAAAAAAAAAAAAGGTTACCTTCAACAGAGAAATTTCTCCGAGGCGTCGCTGGCGTCTGATGACTCCGCCGGCGACACAGAGTCAAGGTACCTCGAGGCCAACAGCAATGCGATAAGAACGGTGGTTGGCCGGTCGTGCGGTGGTCGGTAGATGTTGCCGTGGTCGGTGGTCGGTGGTAGGTGGGGCGGTGCGGTGGCCGGCTGGTGATGCGGTGGCTAATGGTGCGGTGGTTTGGGATTTGGGATTAGAGAGCGAGAGACGAGGCCACAGATTTGGATTGGGGGTTTTGGCAGGGTGGATGGGTTGGTGGGGGCCTTTGACTTTTATTTTGAAGTGGGGTCAGTTCAAATTTGGGGGGGGGATTGGGGCAGATGAGTTGGCTTGTTTGCTATCTGTTCTTTCCCACCCAGGCTCCACATATGCCATTGTATTCCATTTTATGGTGTCCTTAGCACACTATAGGGAAACCGTGTATATATATATATATATATATATAGTATTCTTACTGCAATACATAAATTGTCCATTAGAAAATCTAGAAGACATTTTCATTAATTTGTTACCTTTAATTTGTACAGCGAGTTGATACTTTCTTTTGATTGGAACTTTTAACTTTTTTTAAATATATCTATAGAAGAAATGTTCCCAGATAATAATATAGTAGGGACCAAGGGATTGCCCAAGTGATAAGGGCTTACCCTTCCCCTGGATTTATCCGGGTTTGAGTCCCTATAGCCCCCTCCTCCTTATCCCCCAATGAAATAAATAAAAAAAAGATAATAATAGAGTATTGTTCTATCTGAACAAAAATACGCATAAAAAGAAATAAAACTGTCACATGGTAAGATCTTATTTTTCAACACATCTCATCATTTTTACATCAATGACAATCACGTAGACCACATGTCTTTATTACAATTATGATTATTCTAATATAAATATTTCCTTTGCTTGATTCAAAAAATGGATATACGAGAAATGTTATAAAACTATCAAATGGTTCTTTTATAGAACCACTTAATGATACAGAAAAACATGATGGAGGCAAGTAAATGTAGGGAACCAGTGTCATTATCTTGTCTTTTTTCCTCATCATTTATTTTTTTATTATTATAAATGGGGAGAAGGGTGAGGAGAATGACTCGAATTCATGTAAAAACCTGAGTAAGGGATATGTATCTTACCATTGGATATCTCCTACAGCTTCTTAACATTGTTTCTCTTCCATTTCTCTACCTTGATCGAGGAACGCATAGATTTATTTATAAATTAGTAAGAAACTCTTTCCCAATGTCAAAAATCACAAAATTCTTTTGAAAATTGTTACAACAAATATGTGATTTTCGGATTTTCATTTAAAATTGTCAACGACCTTATTAAGAGAAGTTCGATCCCCACAATTATGTATTTGGCTCATCATTATTACTAAATAATGATGAGTAACAGCAGTGTATTGAGCACCCGTCTAGTTGATGGCACGTGTGGTATTAGATATATATATATATATATAAGTGGAGTTAAATATCACATACCCATATAACCCAATTAATTTTACTTTTAAAATGACATATAGATTAGTGCTGAGCACCGATCGTCCTATATAACATTACCCTTTTATACCTAATCTATGTGAAATTCCACTCTCAATTGTATATCATGATTTTGATTCTTCTTAACAAGATTTGTGAAATTTGTGTCTTTATTCTTAGTGCAGTGCATAAATTAACCATTAGCAAATTTGGAAAATCCTGAAATTTTTGTTAAAAACTTCCCGTCTATATATGTAGCGTGTATGGGTGTACGTCACTTGTATTTCAAATTCAAATCATGTGTATTTCAAATTTACATAACATGTATTCATACATACCATAATATGGGTGGGAAATTTTTTAACAAAATTTTAGGAAAATTTTTAGAAGGGACTATAAAATTTGGAGTCATTTTCATTTGTTATCTTTAATTTGCACATAGATTATATTTTGGTGAGAACTATTTTTACCATTTTTTAATATCTATAGAAGAAATCTTCCCGCATATCTACTATAGTAACAAAAATATTCCCTTTGATTCAAACAATGGATAAATAAGAAATGTTATAAAACTATCGAATGATTCTATTATGAAACCACTTTTATGATACAGAAAAACATGATGGAGAAATGTAAATGTAGGGGACGTGTCATTATCTAGTTTTTTCCCCCAGCATCATTAGGATAATAATTTCGTAATGAAACCATCCAATGGTTTTAAAACATTTCATTTTTTTTAATTGTTATACACGGGGAGAGGATAAATCTTTATGTGTTACCATATCTACAACTTGTTTTAACACTTGTACACGTAACATCATCATGTGAAATCTTGAATTTTGATATCTGTGCAAGAATTCATGGATTTCTGTCATATGTGTAAGTTGTAAAATAAGTTGTAGAAAGAGTAGTGCGTATAGTATAGTCCGGATGGTAGAAGGGGTAAGGAGAATTACTCAAATCCGTGTCAAGACCCAAAATAAGAAGATATCTCCTTGGCGTTTTAAAACATTTCTAGTGGATAAACAATTAATTAGATTTGGTCAAGTTCTACTTGAAATTTTAGAAGTAAAAAATATATATTATCGATCAATTCAGCACTCAATACTTGACTTTATTAGGTTTTACATTCATACACAGTTTGGCACCCAAACTTGAGACTCGCTTACTCAAATTATTGTTAGAAAAAGTCATCTTCAGGTTATATATAGCCCTTCATTATACGGCATGCCTCTTACTCCTCTCCTCTCTAATTCTGTAAAGAAATTAATTTTTATTATAAATCGAATTAGTTTTATCATTTATTATTGAGATATAATATTGATATATTTTTGAATGCTCTAATCGACTGTTCAACTTGTGTGATAATAAAAGTTATTATTGGTGCATAATAATAATAACAATAACAATAACAACAACAATAATAATAAGGCTAATTATATCTACATCACTCATTTTATTAAACACACAACATTTTTATTAATTTAAACATCCATAATATTTGTTTCTTATAATATTTAAGCCTCTATAAGTTTTTGCTATATTTTTTTCTCGAATCTCCAATTTAGTTAGCCTCTCATGTCTTAATGATCGAATATATCTTAAAAAATTTTATTTTTGTACATTTAAATCATATGAAAATATATAGTTGTGTATCAATAGATGTTACAATTTTTGTTTATTTAAAAATTTTAAGAAATTCCCCCAACGAAATTTTTTGAATCAAGATATCATATGATACAGGATTTCATGATAATGAGATATTAAAAATAAAAATATGACAAAAATAAGTTAATGATGTAAGTGTAAAGAATTAAAAATATAAAAGACAATGAGTATAATTAAAATGTGGTGTGGTTAGTAAAAAAATGTGATGTCAATATAATTACTCTAATAATAATAATAAAAATAAAAAAAAAGAATAATAGAGCGCCATCTTGGCATTTTGTAATAACATATTGAAAGAATGCTACACACACAATTCCCAGAATTTCATATTTGATTGATATTCTTAGATTTATTAGGTGTGATATTAGCTCAATCGTGATTATGAGAATTTTCTTTGGAGTAAGATTTGGGAATTGTAAGGGACAGGGTATTGACTCGAACTCGAATCAAGTAAGCCGATAAATGGTGCCTTTTACACTAAAACAAGCCACTTGGTCATAAGAATGAGAATTTTGATTACTTCTTAACAAGGGTCACCAAATTTTTGTCTTCATAAGTGCGCTAGATCTTGTGACTCTCTTCATAGCAACTTTTTCTTTTTTTATATATTTATTATTTTTACGAAAGAAATATATCCCGACAAAGTTCAAATATTTTATCCTAAAAAGTAAAACATCTTGTACTAATATCTACGGCTATACATATTTTAATATGTAAAAATTGACTTATTTCTTCTAATGATCTAAAATTCTACATTCTAAAGATTATCCTTTGAAAGAATTGTTCAATGGCAATTAAATATGTCCCTTTGAACAAATCAAACCATACGTGTAGAGGCTCCCTCGTGCTATAAATAGGGTCCCTCACTTACTCAATCTCTCACAAATATACTATCAGTCACATTAGAAAATGGCTAAAGCACAGGCCTTTCTTGCCCTTCTCTTCTGCTTCCTCCTCATTGCATCCTCTGGTTTGTATTATCGATTCCTTTATATATCTCTCATTAAATCAACTCTGCGTTTCTGTCTGTCTAATATCTATAGTTTTATTAGATGTGAAGCTAATTCTGAGACTCATGTTATTGCTAAATTTTCTGTAATGTAATTTATGCATGTCGAGCATATATATGTGAAACTCTACTAGGTTTTTCACGAGTACTTAAAAGGTGAAGTAAACAAAACCAAGATTTAAAATCAATCACCCGCACTCATCGCCATAGTCTTGATATGCGAGGTATGCATGCATATTTGCCAGATAGTATTATATCAGAAGATACAGTTGAAAGAGAATTATGAATAATGAAGTACATATCATGTAAAATATTTGACGTTGCAGGGATGGAGACTGTGGAAGCGAAAGTATGCCAGAGAAGAAGCAAAAAGATGGTCGGGACCTTGTCTCAACACCGGCAACTGTAACAGGCAATGCAAGAACTGGGAGGGAGCTCGGAATGGAGCTTGTCACCGAAGTGGTTTTGGATTTGCTTGCTTTTGCTACTTCAATTGTTAAGAGATAGAACTCATCAATCAGTCTCTTCGTACTTATATGCTATGTGAAGTACTATAAGATATTTGAGTGCGTCAAGTATGTTCTGTCTTTTACAAGAATAAAGGCTGAAGGATAGCGATTTACTCGTATCTTGGCAGCTATTATATTTCATGTAATGCAAACCAACACTAGTTGGTCTAGCTATGAAAATGTGTGTGTGATGTATTTTGTTTATCTTGTGTCCATCATTTTCTTCAAGTTTGTCATTCCATTACAAGTCTCACAGAACTCTACGGATACCCGATGACAATTACAATGAGAACTTGTTCTCTTTGATGACTCTTTAAAGTGATTGTTTGAAAATTTATTGTTTGAGACGTGTGATAAAGAAGTGGAGAGATATTGTAAGGAAAAATAATGTTATTTTAACATTGTTGGAGTCTGATACCATATTAAGGTGATATTAAATGATAAGTTGAATCAAATAGGTCCTTTATTCAGTCATTTAATTTCACTAATCATTTAATGTCATATTTTAGTTGCCATCTCGACGGGTGCTAAGCACCACCGGTGCTATATAGTAGGAAAGGTGAAAAGTAAAGAATATGTGATTGACATTGATTATTTGAAGTTTGCCTTGTTTTCTAATTGTTATTAGATATATAAAAATCTAGAGAAAAGATGTACTTATAAAGGGTTGGTTTTCAAATTCGAGCACATGTTGTAATGAACCAACTCTAACCCCTGCCTGTTCCGCCAAATATATTTGGCCTCTATGCTTGACGGCGTATCAGCCATTAAGGGGAGGTTTAGAGTTTGAATCCTAAGAAACGTCAGAAAATACCCTTAAGAGTGCATCTTCTACGAGATAGAACACTAAGAATAAAAGGTTCGAGAAAGACATATGTAGTCAGTAGTCACATCGTCACACAGCACAGAGGCCAACTCCAAGGGACCATAGCGGATCACGTTGTTACGAGTTTTTCTATTAAGTCAAATCAGGCTTTGTGTGTAAAGACCGATTGCTAATAGAAAATAGTCACAAAATCAGCAAGTCGTTATATGCAGCACAACAAAATGTGCCGTGTTCGTTGGTTGCACCTCGTTCTTACCATAATAACCCATTATATGGGCCACCAAGACAATATTTTACTTTGAAAAACATGAATCCAAAGTAATAATTATTAAGATCTGATGAGGTTTTCAAATTAATCCACGTATGAAAAAAAAAAATTTGGATAAAGATACGTGCTGGATAATGGCAGAAGGAAAATAGAAAAGAGATGTTCAAACAATAAATTATTAGTATAATTAGATATATGTGCCGCTTTACATATATACTTTTTGACATTTTCTCAATTGAATTCAATAATAAAGTATACGGATTCAAAAAAATAATAAATAATAAATAAAGCATGCATGTTTTGAATTCTGCTACAGTATTAAGGATGTTTGCGTTCTAGATCAAAAGTCTTAAGTTTAAACTACACATACCTCTCTCTAAATTTCCCTCTCCTCATCAATATTCCCCGATGGTTGATAGGGAGACCATCGCTACTTATAAAGAGCACTGAAATTATACACTTTTATTTTATCTCCTCAACTTTGAAATTTCTGCATGCTGGCCGGCATGCACCAACCAAGCCATATATCTAAATAAAGCAATCAAATTATTTGATTTGATAAAATTCTCTGTTCTCTGCTAATTGTTTTAATCTCTCTCTCTATATATATATATATATGTGTGTGTTTATTAAAAGGGAGTTGTCTGACACAATTTCAATTTTTTCTGGCGGGATTAGCTTAATTATTCCTGTCTAAAACATGTCGGGCGGCGTAACATAATTTGCGAGACACTCATTGAATGGGCTAGATATTGCTGAAATATGCCTAATGGGCTTATCTATTTCTAATGAGCTAGACTTCTAATATCTATCCACTTTGTTAACACATTTGTAATCCATTTGGTTATTACTATTATTTCTTTTAATTTTTTGAAGGCAGCTTTATCCCTTCACGTTTTTCTTCTTTGTTATATATATATATATATATAAGATCGGAAGAGCGTGTTGTCTGACACAATTTTAATTTTGTCTGGCAAGATTAGCCTAATTATTCCCGCCTAAAGCATGTCGTGCGGCGTAACATAAGTTGCGAGACACTCATTGAATGAGCTAGATATTGCTGAATTATGCCTAATGGGCTTATCTATTTCAAATGGGCTAGACTGCTAATTCTATCCACTTTGTTAACACATTTGTAATCCATTTGGTTATTACTATTATTTCTTTTCATTTTTTGAAGGCAGCTTTATCCCTTCACGTTTTCTTCTTTGTTTTTTGTGCACACTTTCTTCTTCCTTATTCTTTCTTCTTCATTACACACTGGATGTTTTCAGTAACGGAGGTCCATGACTATCTGGAACTTTCAAAAACACTTAATTTCCACTATATTCAACTTTGCAATTAAACACCAACTTTATTTTATTTTTATTTGTTAGCATCATTGCAATATACAATAGAGCATCTTTAAATAAGTAAATTTTGAAATATAATCTTTTTATTGATCCAAATTGGAAATTTTGTTTATGAGACTAAGTGTTGCTTTATAAATGAGTAAATCTTATTTATTTTATAACTTATGAAGTAACTGGGGAGAATAACTCATCTAAACATCTAGGAACAAAGATGTTAGTCAAATTTGACTGTTACTAATTCTTTAGTTTCACCAAACTCTAGCATGTGCAGTATCGTTTGATTTAATTTTATTTTTATTATAAATATTTTTAAATGAGCTCTAGTTAGCACTGATGTTCCCCTTGAATTCACTCTTGAATTTGGTTGTGTTTCCTAAAACTATTAGAACAAACAAAAGAGGAGAAACCATTCCCCAAAGTTTGAAATTTTCATTTAAGAGATTACATTTTCGAAGTTTTCTTTACAATGGATAAATGAGGTCTATTTATACCCTCAAACGTGTTCGCACCAAAGGGAAGAGAAAGGAGAAGCAAAAATTGAGAAATTCCAATTTGTTGCTCAGAAGGGTGCAGAATAATTTGTTGTTGCGGCCGCAATTTGGGTAGTGCGGCCAGTTGTGTGGCCTTACGAAGGCAGCACCTGAATTCCACACATTCTGCTTCATTCTAGGTCCTCCGTAGAACACTCCAGCGGCCGAAGGGGAAATGTGATGCGGCCGCAATGCTCAAATGGTGACATTTCAAGAATTTGCCGCAGGTGGTCCCTGTACTTCCGATCTTGCTTTAAGTTGGTTCCCATGTTTTCTTCTTTGTATAATTAGTTTCCAAATCAATAATTCATGTCACCATGGTTCCCATTCCAACTAAATACTTCATCTTTGGCCCTCATTCATCATGTGAAAGTCGAAACTCATCGTTTTCAGTAATTGTAATTTAGTCCTCAACTTTTTGATCAAGATCGGAAGAGCGTCGTGTAAATTTTTTCACAAATAAGCATCCAATAGCTTCCAAATGCGCATTTTGTCCTCCACAAAAAGTTCCTACTTTTAATATTTTCATTTTATTCCGATTCAAAAAGGGGCGGATCAAGATCACATTATAATTTGTCAAAATCCTTTTCTTATGAAATAATATATCTCCTAAAAGTGAAAAAAAAAATCTCCTTTTAAAGACTCGAACCAACTCAAAAATTTCCAGACTTCCAAATTTGCATTTGTTATATTATCATTTGGACATTGCAACAATTTTCCAATTCATTGTTTCCTTGGACGCAATATATTTGTTTACTATAACATTAAAAGTGTGGTGAAAATAAATAAAACTTTTGTCTAATTGCCTACTTTTATGTCCCACGGATTGTTCGTGATGCAAAGGAGAAATCCCCAAGCTTGCAACGTAAACAATCTCACCCTTCATGTTCAAGAATAAACGTAGGCGACCCGACTATTGGGCTGTCAACACTTTGCAATTTGTATATTTTAATGTCAACGCTACAAAGACCAACCAATTTTGTGGAAAAATTAAACACAGTATATGAATTCAATTGTCGAAAATCCTCGATTGCACTCAGAAAGTCAACGAACTTATTAAATATTACCAACAATGAATTAAATTGTTCGCAAGTTAACTCTATGTTGCTGTTTCTCAAGTAACAAGTCGAAGGGGGTTGAAGTTTATGATTTGTGATAGAGATGGCACTGGAGTAACAAAACTGCCAACTTTGTGTTCAAGAAAGTTTTTAGAAATTTGAATTAATATTGTAAGTTAATTATTACTGCACACATTTTATTCCTTAATTGTGTCTTTTATTGTCTTTATATATACTTTAACATATTTTTTCAGGTAGCAGCTTCAAAGAGTATATTGTCTTTATATATACTTAACGAGTGAAATGTGGTTGGAAGTCGCGGCTTGTTGAAGTTCAAAGAGAGAAAATTTCAGGTAGCAGCTTCAAAAGTTCTGGGGATTACGCGAAGGGGTTAATGTAAAAGACCAGAAGCGTCTGTCGCTGAGTGGGACCGACACCTATTTTATGAAGAGGCATCGGTCGCTTCATGGGACCGACGCCCATTGTGGCGATGCACTAGAGGCGTCGGTTCTTTGTTAGGAACCGACTCCTCTAGTTCTAACGCAAATTTCAATTTTGCCACCGCGTATTGATTACGAGTCGTTTTTCCCTACAATCGACGCGTATTTCCAATTTTTTTTGCGCAAATCTGTAGCAGTGATTAGTGCCTTAAAGGAGGAATTCATCTTCCTTCTGCAATTTGAGAGATTGCCAGACTTTTGCTATCAATGTAGCACTATTGGACATAAATTCACGGAATACATGGTTGAGAGTGTTAGTACAAAATTACATATGTGTTGGCATTCCTAATTTTTTATCTTAAGTGTCAAAATTTTGTTACATATTTTGCATGGCTTGTTTACGTGTGATATTTTTATTCCATGCAAATTTATATGTCTTGGTCGAAAAGAAAGAATTTTGGCGTGTGTATTACTTTTTTAGGCACCAAGATATTTCTAATACATGCAACT
This sequence comes from Nyctanthes arbor-tristis, assembly GCA_963692815.1. Taxonomy (NCBI): domain Eukaryota; kingdom Viridiplantae; phylum Streptophyta; class Magnoliopsida; order Lamiales; family Oleaceae; genus Nyctanthes; species Nyctanthes arbor-tristis. The sequence continues at coordinate 81,625 of CAVNYN010256460.1, read as the reverse complement.
AGTATGAGATCCTAGTTTGAGTAGTCTTCCACTTACCTTATTTAACTAGGTTAATATTTATGCATGTCAAGTTCTAATAGATTAGGAAAGTTTTGTATTTAAGGTTAACTAACATTTTACTTTCCTTATTTTTGTTTCCCACATGTATATGGTAAGTTTATTTATTGTCATGTATAAGAATTCAAAGTCTTGCCTATATATATGTATTCTCTCTTGTAGGTTAATTACCAAGATTTTCGAGCATTCCTTCTTGCAATATTCTAGAGCTCGATATGAGAGAAAAACATACTCCCATACCAAGTGAGATTTGATCTTGCAAACCAAACTTTTAATGTTCTAAACCGTGTTTGTTTGGCAAACCTTGCATAGTGCATTGATTGGAGATCATATATGTGCGAGGGATGATCCACACAATATTTAAGAGGCTTAGGAGGTCTTGTTTCCCAAGATGAGTTCAGGTGTTCTCTAGGAAGCTTGACGTACATTCCCGTGTTAGCGGGAGCAAGAGAAGAAGAGCAACGCATGTTGTCACATGTCAAAAGGCATAAAGAAGGGAGTTTCTTTTATAAATTTGTCCTTTTGAATGTTTAATGTATATTGTGATATTACTAAGTATCTCGAGCTTCACTAAACTCTTATTTGTGTTAGTAGATTGGTTGTCCCATGGCAAGGGTGCCCGCAGTTTTTTCCCATTTTGGGTTTCTGCATCAACAATTCTGGTGTTGATTCTGTGTTTATTTTTCTACACTAGATTATGCACTACTATTCACGTCATATGGACCAGGATATATATATCTCTAACTCGATCTAGATATATCATGTCGTACTTAATTAGACTGATTGCGAATTGATTTATTACTATCTGTGTTACTGATTAATTATCTATGTTCTTTGCTGTATTGATACAGAATTTGCATTGAGGATTTGTTAATCAGATAATTAACTTAGTAGGTCTAGGAGACTCATTTTTCAATAGAGAGGAGTTTGGAAAATGGATGGGAAATATTCAAGTACGGAGAACTTCTAAGATTTGTTCCAAGAGGGAATAGACAAAGGGCGAGGCAAGTGGAGATGAGGGGCAAAGGGATTCTCAAAGCAATAGGGCCTCCAAGAAGATGATGGGTCGAGAAGTTTGGTTAGTATCTAAAAGAGGGGGCTGATTGAGGAGGTGGTAGATAGTGTAAAGGATAAGGAGAAAGGAAGGGAAGCCAATCCCGAGGAGGATTAGAGGGGAGAGTTGAGTAGGAGCCGAATAATGTGACAGATCTGTTAGATGTAGTTGATGTGGCAGAGCTGAGAGTGGTGGTGGTACGTCATGGTATGGTGGGAGGGAGGAACTCAGGTAAAGGAAAGGAGAATATAGAGAGAATGGAGGAGGGGAAAAATGGAGGCAATCGGAGATAGAAGAGGTAATCACCTAGTAATCTACTGCACATGGGCAGTGGTACCAAATTGGGAGGCTTGAAAATGAGTCCAAAAGGAAAGAAGAAGTTGACTAACTCTTTTATGAATGCAAACAAGATGGTAAAATACGGGAAGCTGATCAATGAGAATCCTAAAGGAGAGATGGGGGAAGATATTTCAAAGGAAACGGCGAGTCCTGCCCAGCAGGACCGCCGATCACAATGAGTTGTATATGGTGGAATGTACAGGGGCTGGGGACTTGTTCGTACTCATTCTCCTAGTCTTGTTTTCCTGACCAAAACTAGGCTAAACAAAGCTAGGCGAGAAAAAGTGCTATTTCAACTGGGTTTCTTTCAAACTTTGTAGTCGAATGTAGAGGCCGAAGTGGAAGATTGATGCTCTTATGGAATGAGAAGCGGGATGTGCTCAATAGATCTTTCTCAACAGGGCATATGGATGCACTGGTTAGTAAAGGAAACAAGCAAACGTAGAGGTTTACAGGCTTCTATGGCAACCCGAAAGCTTTAAACAAACATCTATCATGAGAATTATTAAGAAGGTTGCACGACCAAGGAGATGAAGCATGGATCTACTATAGAGATTTTAACGAAATTCTTTTTCTCTATGAGCGAATAGAAAGTGAAACAAGGCTAGTATAGTGGATGGAATCATTTCAACAAAGTGTGATTGACTGTCAGCTCTATGACTTGGGTTATACAGGCCTAATATAATGGTAGGCGAGGGAATCATCGAATACAAGCTAGCATGGACTGTGCTTTCAGTAATGCATTATGGATTCAAGGCTACCCAAGAACCATGGTAGAAAATCTTGTCTACGAACGCTAGGATCATCACTCCGATCTCTTATTAAATAGAGTGGGGTTAAGAAGCCAAAGCAGCAACCAAGAGCTTAACCGTTTCGATATAACTCTTTTTGGTTATATGAAGAAGATTACCACAAGAGAGCTAAGGAATTTCAAAAATACTGGGAGAAACCATAACTAGGAGAAGAAACGCCAGAGTCGATGGTTACAAAATTAAAAACTTGATTAGTAGACCTAAATAATTGGAGCAACAATCAGTTTGGAGGTTGGAGGCGCCAGCTTGACGAGCTATAAAAAAGGCGAGATAGATTACTGATGGGTGATTGTGCGAGAGATCAGGAAGTGGAGTTAAGGAAGTCGAAAAGGAGATTGATTGGCTATAACAACGAGAGGAAAATTACTAGTAGAATAGGTCAAGGATGGTTTGGCTTAAAGAGGATGACTGTAATACAACTTTCTTCCATTCTCGGGCTACATGGAAGAAGAAGAAGAACATAATTAAGAAGCTGAGGGATGTTGAGGAAAACTAGATCGAGGAAGATTAGGCTATAGTGGCCACACATCCAACAATATTATGCCGAACTCTTCTCGAGTAGTAACCCCTCACTGGGGCGATGGACATATGTAGAGGGCTAAACAAGGAGGAAACTCAACTTATGGAGGAGTCTTTTATAGAGAAAGATATTATAGAGGCACTTTTTAGCATTGGACCAAATAAAGCTCTTGGAGTTGACGGATTTCATACTATATTTTATTAGACTCATTGGAGGGCATTGAAACGTCCGATTTCATCTGTTTGCCTTAAAATATTAAATGATGGCAATACTTTTAGACCCTTTAATCAAACCACCATTGTATTGATCCCAAATCTAAATCTCCCATCATATTAAGAGATTATAGACTTATTTCTGTGTGTAATGTAATCTACAAGATAGTGTCGAAGTGTATTACAAACAGGGTGAAGCTGGTTTTATCCTTATTGATGTCATACAACCAGAGCGCATTTGTTCTAGGATAGCTTATTACAGACAATGCTGTTATGGCTTTTGAGATCCTCCACTTACTTCATAAGAATGGACAGAAGGGCTTCTTAGCACTAAAACTAGATATGACCAAAGCCTACGACAGGGTAGAATGGAAGTTTGTACAAGCAGTGATGGAGAATATGAAGTTTCCTAGAAGGCTGGTCGAGCGTGTTATGAATTGTATATCCACGCCATCTTTCACATTTACAATTAATGGAGAATACTGGGATATTCTGGAGCCATGTAGGAGGTTGCTCAGGGATGTCCATTATCACCATACCTATTCATCCTCTACGTAGAAGCTTTTACATATCTTATTACAAAAGCTGAAGGCATAGGAGATATTTGTGGGATGTCATGCTCAAGGACAAGTCCATACATTAGCCATTTTCTATTTGTAGATGATTCCATCCGATTTGGGAGAGCTACAATAAGTGAAGCAGTCACGGTCAAGGGAATGGTGGATACATATGAGCTTGCATCGGGCTAGAAAGTGAACATGCAAAAAACCTCTATTACTTTTCCAGAAAGTGAACATGCAAAAAACCTCTATTATTTTCTCCCCAAATGTGAGGTTGGAACTTCGTTAGGAAATTGGAGATCGGAAGAGCGTCGTGTAGGTCCTGAGCCAGCATGACAAATATCTAGGATTACGAACTGCAGTGGGAAAAAACAAAAAGAAGAACTTTGGCACAATAAAGGAAAAAATATGGAAGTGTATACGATGATGGAACTGAAGTTGTTTTCCTATGCAAGTTGAGAGATCATGATTAAGGCGGTGCTACAGGCTATACCCACATATATTATTGAATTATTCTGGATTCCTCAAAACCTTTGCAATGAGATACGTAGTCAATTCTTGAAGTTTTGGTGGGAAGAGCAGAATAACAAGAGGAAGCCTGCATGGGATAAGTGGGACACATTGTGTACAGCTAAATAAGTAGGGACTACTATAGAATAGCACAATAGGCGTCGGCTGTATTAATGAATACACGTCGGTTTTAAAGGCGATGCCTTTGACAGCGGAGCACATAGTAACGACATACGCGTCGGTTGTAAGGCAATGCCTAAAGTGTACAATAGGCGTCGGTTGTTGTTCAAACACCGACGCCTAAAGTAGACTTTAGGCACGGTTTCTCCTTTACAAATGACGCCTATTGTGTTTTTTTTTTCATCATCTCTAGGTCTGCCAGCCAATGTCTAACCCATTGGGATTCAAAATTGAAATTCAAATTCAAAATCAAAATTCAAATTTACCGGAAAGAATACAAGATTTCCAATTTCAAAAGCCAACTCAAACACTACCAGAAAGAATACAAGAAGAAAAATAATCCTAATCTAGAAAATGATGAGTCCAGGATGGCTCCATTTTTACCCTGCAAATTGGCCCTCCAAACTGCAGTCGAAGCTCCTCGAATTCAAATAGCAACAAAGATATCGCACTAATATTTTAACTTCAGCACCCACCCAATATTGGATTCCAACACTTACACAAATTATTTCGATTGAGAATCCATAACAAAAAAAAGTAATTTTGCCCACCATAACACCTTCATCCCCTCTCCCCACCATCCCTTGCCCACGAAAAAATCACGTGTAAGATGCATCGTTGGCATTCACATTTTTCCAGACTCCACCATCGGCTTGTATTTGCTTAACAGTGAAGAATACAACTTCCTGAACCAATTTCTCCACATCGAGCCCTCAACAATTAGTATTATCCTTCAAAAAACTTTTAGATCAAAGTGAATGACGAATACAAGATAGATACAAGAGAGGATTACAATGGCGGAGGATGCACACACAGAGAGAGAGAGAGAGAGAGAGAGAGATAGAGAGAGAGAGAGAGGCCGTAAACTAAGCTCTGTTTATATATATATATGTATGTATATATAAAAAATACAAGGCAAAGGAATACACATCGATTCCTAAGATAGGAACCTCTTGTATTATAATAATAATAATAATTATTATTATATATTATATATTATTATTATTATTGTTAAATGTAAGTAATATATAGGGCAAAGGAATACACGTCCGTTCCTCTTAGGAACTGACGTGTATTGTAAAGCATATGCGTCAGTTTCCAGTTGGCAACCGACGCCTATAGTTTTTTTACATTATACATGTCGGTTCCTAAGAGGAATCGACGTGTATACTAATACATTTAATTTCAAAATTGCATCGCATTGTGTTTACGCGTCATTTTTTCTACGAACTGACATGTATCGTTATTTTTTTGTCAACTTCTGTAGTAGTGAGGGAGCCTGGGGTTTCGAGAGCTACAAATCTTTAACTAAAGCCTCTTAGCAAATAAAATATGGAGGATCATTTAAGACCCAGACTCAATTGTAGCCAGGCTCCTAAAGGATAAATATTTCCCGAATAATGACATCCTAAATGCACCATATAAGCAGGAGAGCTCATACTTTTGGAAAAGAGAGGATAGGGAAAAGAGCTGATGGGTGGGGAACGAATAGAGTATACGCATATGGGAGGATCATTGGATGCTGGTTGAAAGAAGTATTAAGCAGATAACACCACAAATCGAAGGGCTAGAGTGGGTAAGTGAGTTATTGAATGACAATGGCGATTGGGATACTGAGCTTATTACTACTAACTTTTGGCCAGTGGATCACACAAACATTTAGGTATCCGAATTGGAGATGGAAGACGAGATCAACTTATTTGGCATTACACGAAGACCGGATCCTATACTGCTCAAAGTGGATACCACCTTGCTCACAGTGAGGGAGGAGAACTAGAGAAGGGAAGCTCGAACTAACTAGTGTGGTGGAAACATCTATGGAGATCGAACCCCCCACCACGAATACATCATTTCGTCTGGTAAATATCGCACGATGTACTACCAACCATGACTAACCTTGTTGGCATGAGCTGAAGACTATAGTATTGATTAATTTCCCTTTTTTGTAATATCTAATGAGTTGTATATATAAATTACTCATCTTGTTTTCATATTTCTACATGGTATCAAAGCCACTCGATTCCTGGCTTTTCTGAAAATTTCTGATGGCCGATTCTAGCCATGAAAATCCCTCCAGAGAATTGACCAACCTTGATCCGCGTTGTGAATTAACTACCAAGATGACTGAAGCTCTAAACAAAACTCCAACCGTTACCATTGAATTTTCTACAGCCCCCATTGGCATAAAATTGGATTGCTTGAATTACGCATTATGGTCCCTAGTTGTCGAGATGTTCATCTCTAGCAAAGACAAACTTGGATACATCAATGGTGATACTCCTCAACCTCCTCCGACCGATCCTTCCTTTCGCAAATGGCGTACTGATAACGCCATTGTTAAAGGATGGCTCATTAATTCTATTAATTCCTCGATGATTGACAATTTCATAAGGTTCCCTACAGTAAAAGGGGTTTGGGACGCAATTGCCACAACCTTCTTTGATGGCAGTGACACATCTCAAGTGTATGATCTCTGACGGCGTGTGACTCAATTAAGGCAAGCCAGTGGTTCCCTGGAGAAATATTACACTGAATTACAAGGACTATGGAGTAAGATTGATTTTCGCCACTCAAATCCTATGGAATGCCCAGTAGACGTTCAACACTACAACAGACTCACTCAAGAAGAACGAGTATATACCTTTTTGGATGGCCTTGAAGATTGGCTGGACAAAATCAGGACTGATATTTTGCAAACCAATCCATTTTTTAGTAGGCTTATGCTTATGTACGACGGGAAGCAATCAGACAGCAAGTCATGATTTTTGGTGAGATTGTTGGAGTTCAAATGGTTGTTTTAGCCTCTAGGAAGCTGACTTTGGGACCTCTTACTGGTGCCAAAGCTAACAAGACTCAAATCTCCAATCCCAGTACCAAGTGCACTCATTGCGGGAGTCTCAAACACAAACCTGATGAGTGTTTTAAGGTAATTGGATACCCTGATTGGTGGGATGATTACCAAGCAAGAAGGCGACGGGATACAGCAACGGGTAAGGTTGCCATTGCTGCAACAGAACCAACCATGTCTCTTCCACCATCGCCTTCAGGAGATCCAAGTACCCCAGGTCTTGTTCTTACTACTAGTAATGGGAATAAAAGTGGAGATAATTGTCTCCTTGACTCAGAAGCAACTGATCAAATGATCTTTGATGTTAAGGATCTCATGATTGTATATTCTCCTCGATGTACTAAGATTGATAATGCAAATGGTGTTACTTACTAGTGTTGGGAGCTGGGACTGTGAATTTATCTCATTCTATACAATTATCCAATACATTGCTTGTGCCATCTTTGTCTCATAAGTTGTTGTCCATTGGTCAAATTACTACAGAATTGGGCTGTGTTGTACTAATGTACCTTCTTTTTTGTCTTCTTCAGGATATTCTCACAAAGAAGATCATTGGGCGTGGTACTAAGAGGAGAGGATTATATTATGTTGATGATATCAGTACAGGACATGCTCATCTCATGGATCACTCTATTGGCCATAAAGAAAAAGAGATGTAGATGTGGCATCGACAGTTAGGTCATCAATCTTTTTATTATCTTCAGCATGTTTTTCCAGATTTATTTAAACATGTTAAGATTTCTGACTTCAAGTGTGACACATGTATTTTGGCCAAGAGTCATTGAGCGACTTACACTTTGAGTATGAATAAAAGTGACACACCTTTTACGTTAATTCACTCTGATATATGGGGTCCTTCACCGGTCTCAAATTTAGCTGGCTATCAATGGTTTATTCTTTTTGTGGATGATTGCATCCGTATGACTTGGTTATATTTAATGAAACATAAAGATGAAGTTGCTAATAATTTTGAAAGCTTCCATACTATGATTCGGACACAGTTTGGAGTGACAATGAAAATTCTGAGATCAGATAATGGGAGTGAATACATCAATCAACAACTCAAGACCTACTTCAGTAAGCATGGCTTAATGCATGAAACTTCATGTCTACAGACACCTCAACAAAATGGAATTGCTGAAAGAAAAAATAGACATATTCTAGAATCAGCGCGTGCTCCACTACTTGGGGCTAGTGCTCCTAAAATATTTTGGACTGATGCGATCTGTACTGCTGTTTACCTCATCAACAGGATGCCATCTAAGGTACTGAATTTCAAAACCCCACTTCAAGCTTTATCTGATCCCATTACCATTCCATCTCCCTTGATGCTTCCATCTCGAGTGTTTGGTTGTGTCACTTATGTATACTTACATAAGAATCAACACACAAAACTTGATCCCTGTGCTATACAGTATTTGTTTTTGGGGTATGGTTCCCATCAAAAGGGATATAGGTGTTATGACCCAAGTACTAGACGTCTTTATACAACGATGGATGTGCAATTTCTAGAGTCTGATATGTTTTATTCTGGAACTAGATCTCATCTTCAGAGGGATACATGTGATGCAGAATTAAACTGGTTAACAGTTGATGTATCTATGCATCCAGGAAATATCCCAAATGCAGAATCTGATATGGGCTCTGGTAGTCTAGAATCTATCTATGGCAATCTAGAATCTATCTCTGGCGGTCTAGAATATGTCTCTACTGTTCCAGAATCTATCCCGAATGCATCCATCTCTATTGTTCCATAATCTATCTCCTCGACTGCAGACTCTGGCTCTAAAGATCCAAAATCCCCTCGTTCTAAAGTACCCACTGCCGCATCTCCTGAGGATAATTCTAAGGTAAATATCTCTCCTTTGCCTATATATACTGATAACAATTCTTCTGTGGGATATACTTTACTCGCCAGGCACAATCGGGGGAAACCACCAAATAGGTACTTTCTAGATATTGAGAAACGGAGGTCCAAGTATCCAATTTCAAACTATGCATCGGGTAAGGGACTTTCTGAGCCCCTTAATAGATTCTCTAGTGAACTTTCTTTGTGCAAAATTCCCACTAGTATTAAGGAAGCTTTGATAGACAAGCGATGGACTCAAGCTATTAAGAGATGAAATGGAGGCTTTAATGAAGAATGACAAATGGACTCTTGTTCCGCTACCAGAAAGGATATTAGAAGATAGTTGGATGTAAATGGGTATTCTCTATCAAACACAAGGCAAATGGATCTGTTGGAAGATACAAGGCAAGGCTGGTGGCGAAGGGATATACACAGACTTATGGTGTTGATTATCAGAAGACTTTCTTACCAATAGCTAAATTGAACATAGTTCGTGTCTTATTGTCTATTGCAGCAAATTTGGATTGGCCATTACATCAATTTGATGTAAAGAATGCCTTTTTACATGGTGATCTTGAGGAATAAGTATACAAGGATATACCCTCAGGATACTCGGATTCTTCCAAAGTGGTATGCAAATTATAAAGGGCACTATATGGATTGAAACAATCTCCACGAGCATGGTTTGGGCAGTTTACGCTTGTAATGAAAAAATATGGCTTCTAGTAAGGTAACTCTGATCATACTTTGTTCTTGAAATATTGATCCGGGGAGGTAACTGCCTTAATAATCTATGTGGATGACATGATTATCATGGGAGATGACACTGAGGAGATATCTCAACTTCAGAAGTGTTTGGCAATGGAATTTGAGATGAAGAATCTTGGAAGACTCAAGTATTTCTTGGGAATTGAGGTGGCTAGGTCTCGAAGTGGTATATTTCTCTCTCAATGGAAATATATACTATATTTACTAGTAGAAGTGGGAATGTTGGAGTGCAAACCGGCAGAAACTCCAATTATTCAGAATCATCGACTCGGAGAAGACTCAAATCATGTATCAACTGATAAAGGCAGGTGCCAAAAATTAGTTGGTAAACTTATTTATCTTTCTCATACTCGACCAGACATTGTATATGCAGTTAGTATTGTGAGCTAGTTTTTGCATAACCCGAGTAAGAATCATATCGATGCGGTAATCTGAATACTCCGTTATTTGAAGTCATCTCCTGGCAAAGGGCTTATGTTTTCAAGAAATGGGAGTGATATTAAGATAGAAGGATATACTGATGCAGATTGGAGAGGTAGTGTCACAGATCGAAGGTCAACATCTGGATACTTTACCTTTGTGGGTGGAAATTTAGCGACATGGAGAAGCAAGAAGCAAAAGGTAGTTGCATTGTCAAGTGCAGAGGCTGAGTTTAGGGGCGTTTAGGGGCATGGCTAACGGACTTTGTAAATTATTGTGGCTGAAGAACCTATTGACAGAAATAGGTTTTACTCTTTCTACTGAGATGGATGTATTATGTGATAATAAATTAGCAATTGCTATTACTCACAATCCCATCCAACATGATAGGACAAAGCATGTAGAGGTAGATAGACACTTCATTAAAGAAAAGCTAGAGGCTAAAAGTGTACGCTTTCCATTTGTGAAATCGGAGGATCAACTAGCTTATATACTCACAAAGGCTATATCGAGTAAAGAATTTTTACAGCTCACTTGTCAAGCTGCGCATCCAAGACCCGTTTGCATCAACTTGAGGAGGAGTGTTGGCACGAGCTGAAGTATAGAATCTATACTGTGAGCTTAAATCATCTAGAATCTATATTCTAGATTCTAGTCCTCACGGGTTCGTGAGAGACAAGTCAGAATCAAGATCCCAATCTCCTCTCTATGAAATGAAGGAAAGTAGTTACGAGAACTTTCCTTGTATTTGTATATCAAATATTCTGTGTATTAATAGGCTTACTATAGTATTGATTAATTTCCTTTTTTTGTAATATCTAATGAGTTGTATATATTGAGCTCCATATATGAATGAATATATACAGAAATTACTCATCTTGTTTTCATATTTCTACAAACCTAAGCAGACGAAGCATTGTACTACCAACCATGATTAACCTAAGTAGACGAAGCATTGTTACCCAACTAAAATGCCCTTGATGTGGAGTGGCAGAATTTGATGCTCATATATTTTTGAGCTGTGATTGCGCAAAGCAGTTTTGGAAACATTTGGGATGTTAGGATAAAGTTTGGGTAGGCTAGCGGTGTGCAACGTGACCTCCATAATCTATTACAATCCCTTCACTTGATGTGAGAGGGAGGAATTTGAGCTGATTTGTGGGGGATTGTGGACAATATGGAACAACCATAACTCACTAAACAATTGGGAGAAACCTTGCTCGATATATAATATTCTTCTGATGCAATTACCATTCTTATCCTTGTGTACCATAACGCACAAGAACTAGGGACGCTAAAGATTAGAGTAGGGCAAGGTGATAAGCAGGGAAAATGGTTCAATGAAATGGGGGATCATGAAGGGCTGGTGTTATGCACAGATGCAGCGATTAGGGAGGCTAGCTGAAGGGCTGCTGGGACTGGAAGGGTTTGTGAAGGATGAACAGGGTGTCATTATGGGTGCCTTCGCTATCCATAGAATTGGTGGAGTAGACCCAGCAGTGGCGAAAGCCTTGGCGATGAAGGAAGCTTTACAGTTTGCGGCGCGAAATAACTTTCGGGTGAAACGGGTTGAAACGGATGTGCTTTCAGTTGTGCATCAACTCTTAAAGGAAGTTCGTGATGCGCCAGTTACTCCACTTATTAGAGACATTCGGGGGCTTTCACTTGCTAACAAGTGTGGCTCTTGCTGTCATATTTCGAGAAATCAGAATATAATAGCCTATTGCTTGACAACTTATTTTATTTCTTTGTCGCATAATATGTATTGGATTGACAGTGTCCCCTACTTTATTCAAATTGTGTCCGATAAGGGACTACTTGATTTTGGTTATGAAAATTTGCATTCAAAAAAAATTAAGAAAATAGGAGAATGAAACCATCCCGATAGTTTTAAAATATTTCTTTTATTATTATAAATTGGGAGAAGGGGTGAGGAGAATAACTCGAATTCATGTAAAGACCTAAGTAAGAATATATCTTACCACTGAATATCTCCCTCAACTTCTTTTGCAATATTACTTTTCCTTTTCTCTACCTTGAACAAGGAACAAATTGATTTATTTATAAATTTGTAAGAAACTCTCTCCCCTTGTCAAAAATCACACTTTAGAAAATTGTTACAACAAATATGTGATTTTTCGATTTTCATTTTAAATATCAATGACCTTGTTAAGAGAACACTACAAGAAAAATGTTAATCATCGATGGCCAAATCCGTCGATAAATGCGGTAAATCCATCGGTAATTTGATCAGCGACCGTCAGAGCCGTCGGTAATAGCCTTGTTGGTGACGCTCTTCCGATCGGACTTTTAGGAAGCCGTCGGTAATCACCGATGGACTTCTCCGTCGGTGATTTCTGACGGAAAACTATTCCATCGATAATCACCGACGTCCCTCTATTTGTATTGAAAATAAATAAAAAATTAATCACCTGCTCAACTCAGCCCCCTACTGAACTGCGACCAATCCGGCTGGCCCTGACCCGCATGTGTTTGCCATGCCGCCCACCTTTTAACAATTCATTTACATGTAAGGGAGTGGGGATTCGATCCCCCAACCTCATGGTTGCGGGACTAGTTCCCAACCACCAGGCCATCTTTGTTTTCTTGTCATGAAAGTGTATCCATATTGTATTTAACTTATAATTATATAGTGTTTACGATTTAGAAAATAATTAAAATATTTTTTTTTGAAAAAAGAAAATAATTAAAATATTATATATATTTATGTAATATAATATTGTGTAATATATTAGACATTTTGCCACTAATGGTTTTTTTACACATGTAATTTGCAAGTTCAGGGACGGAGTATTCAAAGCTCCAGTAGGACTTGGCCATTTTTTTTTCTTCTCTTTAATTTCTATTTACTCCAAAAGTGAAATTCCACTAAAATTTTGTCACAAACCAAGTGAACCACAAAAGTTTGGCATCAAATCTATTCACCAAAACTGCATTCTCTTTGATTCAAAACTTGATTAGAGTCCTTGATAACTCACAATCTCAATTCACCATTAAATTCTATTTAGTCACATTTTCCTTATGATTTTCTTAAGCTATTATTCTCGAGCTCAATTTAGTTTTTTTTTCTTTGCTTCTTTCTAGTTTCTTACTCATTTTTAGTTCCTTTTTAAACTATTACTAGTATTATAGTACTACCATACATAAGAATTGTAAAAAATTATCACATTTTTAGTACTACATCATAATAGTCTTGTTTTTAAAATATAATTATGTGCTTAAGTTCACTCCCACTAAATTGAAATCCTAACTCCGCCCTGGTACAAGTTTGAAATGTGTAAAACATATAATTAAAACATAATTACAATCATTTACAAAATAAATATTTTAAGTTAGATATGTAATATGTATAGAGGATTAATCTTCTTGTACAGATGAATATACAAGATATGTTTATAGAAATTTTGTGAAATTACAATTTCACTCCATGGTACGAACTAAAAGAAAGAGAATATATATGGATAAAATTATAACTTTACCGATAATTGTGTATGGCCGTCGGTCTGTCAGTGAATACAGACAGAGTTTCTTGCCGTCGGTAATTACCGACGGCATACAAGTCTCGGTCGGTAATTACTGACGGTATTGTGAAGCCATCGGTAATTACCGACGGCATACAAGTCTGGGTCGGTAATTACCAATGGCTTTGTGAAGCCGTCAGTAATTACCGACGGTAAGAAACTCCGTCTGTAATCACCGCCAGAAGCACAAATCCTTCGATAATCATAGACGGTTGTTAGTTGCCGTCTCTATTTACCGACGGAAATGAGTTACCGACGGAATCTCTGCCGTCGGTAATTACCGACGGATTTCCTGCCGTCGGAAATTTTCCTTCGGTAATTACAGACGGATCGACAGTTTTCTTGTAGTGGAAGTTAGATCCCACAATTATGTATTTGGCTGATCTTATTATTCAAAAATGATGAGTAACAACAGTGGTGTTAAGTACCGATCTAGTTGGTAACACATGTGGTATTATGTAATATAAGTGGAGTTAAAGATATGCTCATATAACCCAGTTAATTTAACTTATCTTTTAGAATGACACGTAAATTAGTGTTAAGTACCGATAGTACTATATAACATTTACCCTTTTATATATTTAATCTATGTGAAATTACGCTCTCAACTGTATATATAATGATTTTGATTCTTCTTGACAAGATTCATCAAAATTTATTTCTTTATTCTTAGTGCAGTACAGAAATCATCCATTAGAAAATTTGGAAAATATTCAAAAACTTCTTGAAAGTTTTGTTAAAAACTTTCCTGCCTATATATGTGGCGTGTATAGATGCATTTCATGTGTATTTCAAATTCAAATCATCTGTAATTTATATTCACATGACATTTATTCATACATACCATAATATGGATGGAAAACTTTTTAACAAAACTTTTAGAAAATTTTTGAAAGGGACTTAAAATTTAGAGGTCATTTTCATCATTTGTTACCTTAAACTTGCACATGGGTGTTATACTTTATTTTGATAGGGACTACTTTTACCTTCTTTTAATATCTATAGAAGAAATGTTCCCGCATATATAGTAATAAAAATATTTCCTTTGATTCAAACAATGGATAAGCAGGAAATGTTATAAAACTATCAAATGGTTCTATTATGAAACTACTTTGATGATAGAGACAAATACCATGATCGAGAAAAATAAATGTGGGGTACATGTGTTATTATCCTTTTTATTTTTTATTTTTACATCATTGCAATAATTTCATAATGAAACCATCTAATGGTTTTAAAAAATTTCATTTTTTTATCATTATAAATGAGCACAACGGTAGGGATTGAGAATGACTGAATCCAGCTCAAGACTCAAGTAAGGAATATACCTTACCACCAGGATATCTCTTTGGCAAGAAAATATATGATATTTCAGGAGTACATTAATTTGATAATTCAGATCAATTACCAACTCACTCATATGTTCAAGGGTCTCAGAAATGGGATTCAAGATTTCATGTGTAAGTTTTTCATTAGACTGAAGTACCATAATAGAGCACTCTTGGAGTTCCTAATTTTTCTCTGTTGGCGTTTTAAAAATTTCTGGTGCATAAACAACTTATTAGATTTGGTCAAGTTCTACTTGAAATTTTAGAAGTCAAAAATATACTCTCTCCGTCCCATAACAATAGGCCTACATCAATCTTTCTCATAGATTAAGAAATGAGTAATTATATTGCCACTACAAAAGTTAATTAACTCACCACATTTTTATCCCACCACAAATAAGGATGAAAATTGATATATACACCCATAATAAATTTACGTTTTAACCATTATTATAAAACAAAAGAATAGCAAAGACAAAAATTAACACAAAATAATGAGTGTAGTGCACAAAATCTAATCTCCATATTTCTCCCACCACTCCTAGAACTGCACAATCATCATTTTTTCACCTAATTTAAATTTCTTGCCAGTAAAGCCCGACGGAGGGAAGTGAATTGGTGGCATAGACGTGGTTTTGTGTTGAACCCACCCCCTTCTCACAAACGGCCAAATCAACATTCTCTTTTAGATTTGGGAGTTTGGGTGTTATTCCCCTTTCCGCCCCGTGTTATTCCCCTCACCCTCTCCCCCAAACACAACCGCTTCTAATTGGCACTTACTTCTCGTTAATAATTAATCTGTGTTATTTCCTCAAGAAAATTAATTTGTGTTAATAGCTACCGGAAAAAATTTTTACGAGTTTCCGTGGTGTTTTTAGTTAACAATATCTAACTGAGAAAGATTAGATAATGAGAAAGAAGCACAAAGAAGAATAGATTTTTGATGTGGTGTAGAGAGTAAATAATGTAAAAAATGATGAAAAATATATTATATTTTCAAGGAATGTACAACATATTTAAATTAAGGTTGTTAGTGTAATCTTATTCAAGGACATCTAAGTAAAGATTTAATTTGTGGTGTAACAATTAAATATTGTAGTGATATTATAATTACCCTTAAGAAATATGAATTAATGTGGTTGGAAATACAAAATTTACACTTATTTCCCTAATATACCCTTATTCAATATTAAATCACTTTTATTTAATCAACATAGTCATTAATGTATTACAAATTTATTAGTAGTTGGACTAAGGGCATATTTAAAAAAGAAATTAATTGTTCAACCTTATTTATTTAAATAAACTATAATTTGGGACAGATAAAAATAAAAACTGAGCCTATTTTTATGAGATAGATGGAGTATATTTATCAATTCAGCACTCAATACTTGACTTTATTGGGTTTTACGTTCATACACAATTTGGTGCCCAAACTTGAGACTCGCTGACGCTTCCTTATGGTATGCCTCTTACTCCTATCCTCTCTAATTCTGTAAAAAAATTAATTTTTATTAGAGTGATTATATTTATACCACTGCTTTTACTAACCGCACGACACGATATGTACGCCATCATCAAAGCACACTTTTGATAAATAAACCACAACTCATTTACAAATTTCCTACAAATACATTCATTTTTTCCCCCTGCAACCCGAAAAGAAGGTGGAAAAAGTCATGCAACATCTCTTTCTTCTCCATTCTGATTAAAAAAGAACTTAGAATTCAGAATAGATTAAGAATTAAATGGTAGTAATCTCAAACCTAATTACCCAAGCATTAGTGATAAATCACCTCTCAATACCCATGAGGCCATGATACGGAAATTCAACGGAATTTAAAGGAAAATAAAGAAAATCTTACTCAGTATTTTTGGCACACATGTGAACATTAGTATTAGATTTAAGTTCAATTTTAATAATGTCTGCGCCTGAAAAAAGCGTATAATGATGGTGTTTAAATAATTTAATCCACAGCCTTCGGAAATAAGAAAAGAATTTAAATTTGTGGTGTAATTATTAAAAACGGTGGTGTAGATATAACCACCCTTTTTATTATAAATTGAATTACTTTTATCATTTATTATATTATCTTGTGAGACTTACAAAAAACTAACGTAAGGAGAATTGAGATATAATATTGATATATTTTTTGAAAGCTCTAAATCGTCTATTCAGCTGGTTTGGTGCTGATGATGATGATGATGATGATAGCGCCATCTTGGCGTCTTCTAATAACATACTGAAAGAACGCTACACACAGTTCCAGAATTTCATATTTGATTGATGTTCTTATTTCTTATATTTATTAGATGTGATATTAGCTCGATCGTAATTATGAGAATTTTCTTTGGAGTAAAATTTGGGGATTGTAGGGGATAGGGTGACTTGAACTAGAATCAAATAAGCCAATAAAGGGGTGCCTTTTACACTAAAACAAGTGACTTGGTCGATCGTGAGAATGAGAATTTTGATTACTTCTTCATGAGGGTCACCAAATTTTTCTCTTCGTAAGTGCACTAGATCTCGTGACTTTCTCTTGATAGCAACCTTTTTCTCTTTTATATATTTATTATTATTAAGGATCCCGACAAAGTTCAAATATTTTATCCTAAAAAGTTAAAATTCTTGTACACGTACTAATGTCTACGGCTATTCATATCTTAATATGTATACATTGACTTATTTCTTCTTATGATCTCAAATTCTACGTTCTAAAGATTATCATTTGAAAAGAATTGTTCAATAGCAATTAAATATGTACCTTTGAACAAATCGAAGGGTAATTATATTCTCACCACTAAATTTGATTTCAACACCACAATTTAAAATAATAATTCTATTTATTTAAATAACAATAAGTATAATTACATCAATAACCCAAATGGCCCACAATATAACCTAACTTAAAATATTTTTAGTAGAACAATTCTAGAAGGACATGAAAAAGGGACATTATTAGGTGACATTATCATGTGACACACATTCATTAGATGATGATTATATGGTTACTTTTTCATCATCCAATACAAGTGTGACACATAAGAATGTCACCTAGAAATGTCCCCCTTTTCATGTCCCCCTAGAATTTCTCTTTTTAGTATGATTATTATATTTGTGTTAATTTAACTACATTCTTAGTTTGACTCTCTCTCTCTCTCTCTCTCTCTCTATATATATATATTAAAAAAACGTGTTTTGGAAATTGTTTTTAAAATTTTTTTGGTGAAATAGAAATAAAATATTTTGAGAAATTTACGATTTGTAGTTTTTCTTCTCTGTCTCAATCTTTTGTATTTTGTCGGAGTAGATAGTAGACATCAGATAAGTTGATTTGGTTGGAATTTATAGTTGGAAGAGCGCGTGTGTGTGTGTGACGTAAAGAATTGAATCAAATCATGAAAATGATATTTTGTCAATATATATATATATATACACGAAAATGATTGAGCAAATTTGTTTCTTCGTTGTGATGGAAATGGAGATGATAATGATTAATTAATATAACCCAATTATGTTTTATTACTTATTTTAGTAGATTTTATTACATTTTTAAAACTAGGGTTATAGTTGTAAAAATCATGTGGTGTGTTTACCAAAATTACTTTTAATTTGTGGTGGAATGATTACTTGGTGTAACAATTATTTTTTTTGGTGGAAATGTAATTACCCCAAATCAAACCATACCTGTAGAATAAAGTTGGTGGGAATATAATTAGCCCAAATAAAGTTGATGTGTAAAATTTGTGAAACTTGTCCAAATCTTATTGGCCGGACAGCGAAAGGGACATGAAATAGGGACAGCTGATCTTAACTCACGTGTAGAGGCTCCCTCTTGCTATAAATTAAACAGGGTCCCTCACTCACTAAATCTCTTACAAATATACTATCATTCACATTAGAAAATGGCTAAAGCACAGGCCTTTCTTGCCCTTCTCTTCTGCTTCCTCCTCATTGCATCCTCTGGTTTGTATTATCAATTACTTCTCTTATTAAATCAACTCTGTATTTCATTTCTCAAAAAAAAAAAAAAAAATCCACTCTGTGTTTCTTTCTTAGTATCTATAGTTTTATTAGATGTGAAGCCAATTCTGCGACTCACGTTATTGCTAAATTTTATGTAATGTAATTTATGTATGCCAAGCATATGTGAAACAGTACTTTCACATGTACTTAAAGGTGAAGTAAACAAAACCGAAATTTACCATCAATCACACGCACGCATCCCCATATCGTGTGATAATTAGTTACTCACTAAAGTTCTCATCATGAATGCGACGTATGCAATGCATATTTGCTAGATAGTATTATATCAGAAGATATAGTTGAAAGAGAATTATGAATAATGAAGTATATATCATGTAAGATATTTGACGTTGCAGGGATGGAGATGGCGGAAGCGAAAATATGCTAGAGGAGAAGCAAAACATGGTCGGGACCTTGCCTCAACACCGGCAACTGTGACAGGCAATGCAGGAACTGGGAGGGAGCTCTAAATGGAGCTTGTCACCGAAGTGGCTTTGGATTTGCTAGATCGGAAGAGCGTCGTGTAGGAGATAGAACTCATCAATCAGTCTCTTCGTACTTATATGCTATGTGAAGTACTATAAGATATTTGAGTGCGTCAAGTTTGTTCCGTCTTTTACAAGAATAAAGGCTGCCGGATAACGATCTACTCGTATCTTGGCAGGTATTTCATGTAATGCAATGTGTGTGTGATGTATTTTGTTTATCTTGTGTCCATCATTTTCTTCAACTTTGTCATTCCATTCCACGTCTCACAGAACTCTACGGATTCTCGATGACAAATACAGTGAGAACTTGTTCTCTTTGACTCTTTTAAGTGATTGTTTGAAAAATTATTGTTTGGGACGTGTGATAAAGAAGTGGCGAGATATTGTAAGGAAAAATAATGTTATTTCTCAGTGTTGGTGTTTAGCACCATATTAAGGTTATATTAAATGAAAAGTTGAATCAAATTGATCCTTTATCCATTCATTTAATTTCACTTATCATTTAATGTCATATTTTGGTTGCCACCTCGACGGGTGCTAAGCAGCTCCAGTGCAATATAGTAGGAAAGGTGAAAAGTAAAGAATATGTGATTGACATTGATTATTGAAGTTTAACTTGTTTTTTAATTTTTATTAGATATATAAAAATCTAGAGAAAAGATGTACTTATAAAGGGTCGGTTTTTCAAATTCGGGCACATGTCGTAATGAGCCAACCCTAACACCCTCCCATTCCCCCAAATCGATTTGGCCTCTATGCTTGACGGCGTATCAGCCATTAAGGTAAAGTTTAGAGTTTGAATTTTGAGAACGCGTCAGAAAATACCTGTAAGAGTGCATCTTTTAGGAGATAGGATACTAAGAATTAAAGGTCCAAGAAAGACATACGTAGTTACATCGATCGTCACATCACATATATAAACACCAAGGGACCATGACGGATCAGGTTGTTATGAGTTTTTCTGTTAGACCAAATCAAGTTCTGTATATAGAGACTAATTGCTAATAGAAAACAGTCACAAAATTAACAAGTCGTTACACGTAGCACAACAAAATGTACCTTGTTCTTTGGTTGCACCTTGTGCCTACCATAAAACCCATTATAATGGGCAACCAAGACAATATTTTACTTTGAAAAACATGCATCCAAGTAATATTAATTATTAAGATCTGATGGGGTTTTCAAATTAATCCACGTATAAAAAGAAGTTTTGGATAAAGATACGTGCTGGATAATGGCAGAAGGAAATTAAATAGAAAAGAGATGTTCAAACAATAAAATCATTAGTGTAATTAGATATACGTGCCGCATTACTTATACGCTTTTTGACGTTTTCTCGATCGAATTCAATAATGAAGTATGCGGGTTCAAAAAACAAAAATAAAAATAAAAATAAAAAAATAAAGCATGCATGTTTTGAATTCTGCTCCAGTAGCTAGGATGTTTACTTTTTTTATTAAAGTCCTGAGTTCAAACTACATATACCTCTCTCTAAATTTCCCTATCCTCTTCAATATTCCCCGATGGTCGTTAGGGAGACCATCGCTACTTACAAAGAGCACAGAAATTATACACTTTTATTTTATCTCCACAAGTGTGAAATTATTTAATTGTAATTATTATTTAATACTTCAAGGGTTGTTCAACAATCTGGAACTAAACACATCTTATATATCTACACTTGTTTTTTTCTTTTTATTTTATTTTATTTTTTTGTATTCTTTCCATTAATCCTACTTTAAAATATTTAACAAAGTTGTCTAAGCAAAGCACTTTTTTTTTTTTTTTTGACTAGATCACCATATAAAACAAGCTACGGCCTGCCTATTAGCCTTAAATTAGATTTTAAGTGCTAAATTCAAGAGAGCAAGAGTCAATATATATAAGATGCGTTGAAAAAAGGTATCTCTTGCTCAGATTGTAGCTAACTCCTAGCTTGCCATTTCCATATTATTACTCCCTTCATTTCACAAAATAGTCTAATATACTATTTTTATCTGTGTAAAAACAATAGTCCACTTACCATATTGAGTATATCTTTAATTTTTTTTTATTTCTATATGCGTTCATAATTCATGTATCTTGTTATTACTCGCATCAACTACTTATGTATTTAAAGTATTTTCAAATAATTAATGAAATATCAATGTATATATGGAAAAATAAAAAATTTTATTATACATGCATGCCTATATTCGTGGCACCCATCTAGCTAGATAACATCCACCCCACCTCTACACTTAAAACCCAATTTAGATGGGTGCCACGTATACAAGTAGCCTTAATTACAAGCCTACCTGTATGTATAATAAAATTCCTAATTAAAAATACAGGTAAAATATAATGTTTTAACTATATTATATATTATTTTTTATTCGGTGTGAAAATATCTACAGAACTTTTTTGAGGGACTGAGGGAGTATATTCATGATAATACTTTTTGCTTATCAAATTTCAAGTAGAACTTGACCAAATCTAAAGTTTTAGTTATACTATGTTTGAATGAATAAAAAAGAGAGTGTGTGTGTGTGTAGAACCGTGAATTCTTACGAAAGTGTTGCTTACAAATATATAAATAGGCCCCTTTATTGTGAGTCTTTCTGCAAATATATATGAGAAAGTATATGGGCAAATAGTTAACATGAACAAATCATTGGTGGTTTTTAGTCCTTATTAATGTGGATGCTCAATGTTTATTTATTTCTATAGTTATATCCTTGACTTCTTTCTTTCGTTTAATTATTACCATTAATATTTTGTGTGTTTGATAGGAGACGATTGAAAATAAAAATATTTTCCAACTTCCAAAGAAAATGTGTCAAAATTTGCTTAAATAGATTACACCCTAAAATTTCAAGTTCATTTTTCTAGTAGACGCACAAAGAGGGATTTTTTTCCCATGAATTTGACATTTTCCATGGAAAATAACTTCATCAAACACTCATAACTTTTTTCTATTCCGATAATTATTGTCCATAAATTTAGTTATGTACATGTCAAAAAGAATTATTTATTTCTTTTCAATTTTAAAAAAGTAAGTTATAACAAATACATGAGTGAAAAATTTACTCAACTTCAAATTCAAATTATGCTAACATAAAATTTAACAAGAAGCAAATATGGTAATTACTAGTACGATTAATTTTAAAAAATGGCAAAAACGTTGAGGACATAATCATCATAATAAATAAATGTGAAGACCTTTTAGTGCAATTTAAATACGGTGTAAAGATTTGTAGTGGAATCCTTGAACACATTTATCCTTAACATACAAGGGATTTTTTAGAGTATATTTTAATTCCTTATTTGCCTTACCCTTTTTTTTTTTTGGGAAAGAAATAAAACCATTACTTGTCAACTACTATATGCATCATGTAAGGAGATATAGTTTTTGTCATTGTAACCAATTAATAATATCTAACTTTCACAAACTAATTATGAAGGTAGAGTGTGATGTAGGTTTCACAAGTTAGAGATAAAAGGATTATAAGTTTTATTTTTACATTATTATCCACCAGTAGTCCAATCTTTCAAAATTCATTTAGTTGAGTTTAAATTATATTTATAATAATGTGCTAATTTTACTTCAATTTAGTCCCTTACAATTTATTTAACTGGATTTACTTTTTCTTTTTGAATTAAAAATAAATATTATTCTTACTTTAAAACAAATTCAATTAAACCCTTATTATTTTTACATTCTAATTTTTTATCAATTATGAGCTTGTTTGAAACTCTTTATTTTTTTCCATTATAATTTCACCTATAATGATTTGACTTTTGATTTTACAACTACTCAACAATCACTACACATTTCAAACTTTAATTAAATCTCCACAACTCATTTCCACTCATTATAAATTCCATTTATAAATTCAAAATATAAAGAGCTTCAAACATATTGGCAGAGCAAAATCCCTTAAAACTTTTTTCTAGATAATGAAAAACTAATATATATATATATATATATATAGAGTCAAACTAAAGTAAATTATCGTGCAATTATTTCCATCTTACTATCATATATACTATAGGATGAATCTTGTTTGGTGGTCGTATTGTTATCCTTAAACACCCGTTTTTATATATATGGTCAAGGATAAATACATTCTTCAAGTGGAAAGAAAATAAGTTATATATGAGTTACATATCTAGCATTCAATTAACATACTATAACTATTAAAGAAAAATTAATGACTATTAATTATATTTTTATCTTAACATAAGTTAATTAACAAATGAATATGCAAGAGCCATATTAAAGTAGAGCAAAAACGCTCCTCATATAAAAAACAAACCAATTAAATTCCATATAAAAACAACACCACCCATTTCCAAAAATTCTCAACACAAAATCCAATTTTCCAAGTACATATGTTTATAACTCTTAAGATGTTAATTAAATTACATTACATACAAACATCGATGGCCGCTGCAAAAGGAGCTTTGGCGTTGTTTATGCGAGCATGCATGGCAACAACCGCAGTATCAAGACTCAGTACTCTCATTTAGATGCAAAATATGGCCGCCCCACCTCCACAAAAGTCTCCTACCAGGGTCGTAATTGATGCGCTTGTTATATTAGAGCAGTATGT
Organism: Nyctanthes arbor-tristis; assembly: GCA_963692815.1. Lineage (NCBI taxonomy): Eukaryota > Viridiplantae > Streptophyta > Magnoliopsida > Lamiales > Oleaceae > Nyctanthes > Nyctanthes arbor-tristis. The sequence continues at coordinate 57,516 of CAVNYN010256460.1, read as the reverse complement.
GCCATGCGTCGAAGCTTTGAAAGGCATAGAAAATTGTGCAAAGGAGATATGGCAAGCAGTCTTCGGACTTCCCCTTGAGGCTTCATGCCGCCAAATCGTTGGTAATATAACTAAGGATTGCTTGCCGAAAGAGATTCCCTTTTATCAGTTGGTGTTGTCTGATGCTTTGCAGAAGTTCATGATTTCTTGAGTGTAATTGCTTAACCTGAATAACAATATGAATTGTGCTTGTTTCAGCCTTAATTAATCAGTTCGACAAATAGGGGGGGAAAAGAACAATGTTCAATGGAAATTGAAAGTTTTTAAATATTTCATGTTTCAATCCCCTCCCACCAGCCAATGCACATAAATTTGCTGTGTAAGCTATGGTGGTTGTTATTATTATTATTATTATTATTATTATTATTATTATTATTATTATTATTATTATTATTATTATTATTATTATTATAGATGCACCCCTAATTGTACAAGTGTACATGCCATTTGTGAGGTAATTTATGATCAACTTGATAACGGAGTTTTTATTGTGGGGTTAAAGTACTTGAATTTTATGGCATTTAGCATGATAAAATTGATCTAGCACAATATGTGTAGCACCATATGGTGCCATTTGGCCATGTGCCGTGCATCGGGGCACGCCACATGGTTACTTACCATGAGCGTGAGTCGTGGCTCATTAGTGCAAGGAAATAATTGGTTTCTTGAATTTTCTTTCTTTTTCAAAAAAAAATAAGGGAAATTTTTTCATTTTATTAATGATCACAATGCATGACTCAAAAGCAGGGAATATTGTAACATCCCGTGAAATTCCTCTATTTTTAATAGTGATATCTTTGGAATAATAATTGGTTTTGATATTCAACTATAAGTAATCGATGAATAAATCTTATAATTGGATGATTAAAAGAGACATTTTATAAGAATTTGAAGACATTTTTGTTTAATTGACGATTACTCGAATGTATGTCAATTACCCCATCGGTTATAGAAATTTGTTACAAGAACGATTAAGCTTAATCGGGTAGTAAATTTTGAGACGAAAAGATACTTAAGGTAAAGATTTGATGCCTTACTAGTATAGTCAGAAATACAAGGACTTAATTATCGAGTTTAATAGGTAAAGGGGTTACTAAGAGTTAAAGGGATAGATCTTATACACTTGGATCCAATAGGCTTTTCCCACATGAATTGAATTCAAGACCCACACTTGGCACCTTGATTTACTAAGAAGCATTCCTATCCCTCCAATTTAACTCATTGCTATGGGACAAGTGGGAGTCTTTGTATTGGTGGAACTCAAAGCCTTTAGAAAACAAGAATAAAAATTTGTCCATAAATTGTGCATGGTTTTGAAAACTCACAAAAGACCTTCAAAAGCTCTCCTTTATCTCTCTAAACAAGGATTAGTTCATATACAAATAGAACCCACATTCTAGAGGTTATTTTGCTTAGATATACCAAGGATTTGAAGGTGTTTTGCCATTTATTAACAAGTCTTCATTTCAAAGGTTTAAGCAAGCAAGGTGAGTAATTCATTACTTTGGTTTATTTGCATGCATAAGTTTTAAGAAAAGGTATGTGTTTTGGTTATTGTTAAAATGATTTCTTGCATAAGAAGTGCTAGAGTCCCTATACCCATTTTGTATTGTTTGCTTTGATTTGATTCATGTTAATTGTTAAGGATTGAAAGTTTGGAAATCCGGTAAAAGCAAACCGGAAATTGTTATGAATCTATTGTGTTGCCATCGCCATATTAGTATTTGAAAGGCAACGAGGCGCCATGGGTAGTAGGAACTTCTAGTATTTGGGGCCCTATAATGTATTCAAAAAGGTTTGTGCGTCTTAATATTCTTAAGATTGTAGCATGAAATGATTTCTATAAATCTTTGGTAAACCGAATTAATGTATTACTCACGGAGTATTTTTTATACTCACCTTGTATGTGATTACTCTTTTATAGATGATCCATCGAAGAATTGTTGAAAGAAAAGCCGAAGAATGGAGGTTGTCACACGACGCGAGCCAAGTTATGCATGTGATAGAGATAGATCTTTGGGCTTATTATGAGGATGATCCCATGTTTGTAATGTATTTGGGAACCTCATATGCGTTTGAGATATTTTGTGCCTTTTCCCTCAATTTTTTGCACCATGACAAGATTATGAGGGATAGGCCAATGTTTCTTGTTTAATTAAGTAAGGTAAGTATGTGTATAAAAGGTAATATAACTAAATAAAACTTGGCTTTTAGGGAAAGTTTTGATACAAGATTGGGAATCCTATTTTCACTTGTAAGGGTTTCCCAAGCTTGTGTTCGGATATATATATATAAAGTGATTTTTGTTTATCGCGTGTCATGTTATTTTATACAAATATTACAACTTTAAACTAATTAATATGACAAACAACACTACATCATCTAATGAATGAAAGAAAATTGATTGACAAGTCAGGCCCCTTGATTTTCGATAAGAGTTGTAACAAGAAATTTGTAACGCTTCCAACATATTGATTTAGTAACATAACTTCAACCCATGCTTTTAATTGAGGGGTTTGACAAATATTGTCCGCAAGATTACAATCAAAGACGAAGCTATAAATTTATGTAAGATCGAGTTAAATTTAGATTTTTTTTTAAGTACCATAAATTGCTCAGAATAGAAGTTTTTAAACTTCATGTACAAAACACAACACAAATTAAATGTACATAATCACTATTAGAAAAGAAGACTTAATATCAAATATAAGATAATCTAAAAAACTAATCAATCTCAAAATTGATTGTAGATGAAATTTTAAACGAGCTAGGATCACAAAATTTTAATACCAACAAGCAAGACAGTGGGTTGTTATTTTCTTCCTTTTTTCCAAAACCTATAAACCAGCTAAGAGACACTTTCATTGGGACCGTACCACTAGAAGGGTTATTTCAATAGCAGCGTCCAAAATGCCTATACGAACCCAATTCATTATTTCGGGATAAAAATAAAAAATCGACAGAAATAAGTCTTAGGGGCGATTTGCCATTCATGTTTTAGTTAAGAAATATGATTAGTTCAATCTAAAATTGATCCTCTCATGACTCAAATCCTTGGGGAGCACTTTAACATATAATATAGATCGGAAGAGCACACGTCTTTTAAATTTAAGTCGAGATTTAACCATTTAAACCTTTTGAACCTATGAAATCAAAGAAAGTGGCGATAGAAGAGACCAAATTTCGTCAAGCCTAGAAATAGTCCCAATAACAAGGAATAGTTAAAAATTGAATGGATTGGAAATTAGAGGTTTAGCATTTAGAGTTCATTGGTCTCAATCAATTCCACTTCTCAATTGTGAAATTTTTTTATTATATAAATTGAAATCATTTTACAGTAAGAGGTAATAAAATTGGTTAAGAAAAACAACATAACTTAAAAACAAAAGTGAGAGTTGACCTACTGTGGGACAACCCTATGTCATTTGTCCAATAATCTCTCATCATATGCGTATCTAATGGGATAAACCCGTCAGACGTATGGTGGGCAAACGAGACTGTAATTGTTTAAAAATAATATCTCGTCGTTGGTAAACGTCCCAAGATCCGATACCCTTTAACCCCATATTGTGATAAACAGTGTCACAAAATAAAGAACACAGAGAGTTTCATGTTTGGCCATTATGCCCCGGTGAGGTTCGCAGCACCAAATCAATGGCACTACTATGTCCTACCATTGAAGCTCTACCGTAGTGGATATGCCTCCATAGATCACTATAACCAAAGAAAAACCAAGGGTTTTCAATTACAAGTTTTGCGCACAAAACACAAAAGCACAGCCTAACAATCTAAAGCCCTCTCCTCTACGCTATCACTCTAAAGATACATGACTCTCACAAAGAGAAACTCAAAAAGGAAAATTACAGAGAAATTTCAGAGAGGAACAAAGAAACCTTTAAACACAAAGCCTATATAATGATGTTTTGAATTACAAAAGGGGAGGCATCCAAATATATACTCTACAAATAGACGGCTTATATTTAATCCCTAAATCTAAACGACCAGACTTCAAGTCAACTAACTAACTAACTAATGGGCTTGACCAAAAACTTGGGCTGAGATTATAAATGGACTGGGCTAAAAACTGAGACCAATTGGAAAAAAAAATTGATCATAGCATCTCTGGGACACATCCGGTTTCATCACTTCTAAGCAAAAGAAATCACAAACAAATTAAACAAACTTAATTACACAAAGTAAAGAGTTTAGGGTATTATGCTGCTGTATCAATTCACAGAGTACTCGGGCAGTCTCTGAATTTTGCTAAAGCTATAACCTTTGTACCCATATCAGCAGGATTGTATTGTGTTGGAATTTTCTAAATTTTAATCTTCTATCATTTCGCTGACGAAATGATATTTAACATCAACATGTTTGGTTCTGTCATGAAAGACATGATTCTTGCTAAGATGAATGGCACTTTGGTTATCAAAAATCAGTATAACATCATTAGCATTATTAAGAAAACTAAGCTCATTCAACAACCCTTTGAGCCAAATACCCTTTTTAACTACATCAGTAGTAGCTATATACTCAGCCTCTATCATTGACAAAGCAACAACTTTCTGCAGTTGGGATTTCCAACTGATACAAGTACCACATAAAGTACGAAAGTATGCAGAAGTTGACTTCCTTTTATCATTATCCCTGCATAATCTTTCAACACAATTTCATCTGATTGTGAAAACAACAAACCCAAATTTGCAGTACCCTTTAGGTACTTAAACAGCTACTTCATAGCTGTCCAGCGAAGTTCACCTAGATTTCCCATGTACCTACTTAGAACACTGATGGCATAGGCTAAATCTAACCTAGTACAGACCATCAGATATATTATAAAACCAACAACATTTGCATAGGGAACTTTATTCATTCTCTTTACCTCTTTCTCAGATGTTGGACAGTTATTAGAAGACAATTTAAAATGATTTGCCAATGGTAAAATAACAGGCTTAGCATCACACAAGGAAAACTTTTCAAGTACTTCAACAACATATGAAGAATGATTTAAGAACAAAGTGTTATTAGATCTACTCCTGACAATATACAGACCAAGTATTTTCTTGGCCAGACCAAGATTTTTCATTTCAAATTCTGGTCTTAGTTTGGCTTTCATATTATTGATGTCATTCACATTCTTACTAGTAAATAGCATATCATCAATAAGAGCAGATAGGTAGTCTCCACCATTTTCACTAAAAAAACAGACAGGGATCATAAACACTTTTCTTAAAGCTCAATTTAGATATATAAGACCCAAACTTCCTATACCATTGCCTGGAGCCTGTTTAAGCCCATACAAAGATTTCTTCAGCAAACACGCATAATCATGCTTACCTTAGCCTCAAAACCCTAAGGTTGTTTCATATATATAGTTTCATCCAAATCACCATATAGGAAAGCAATTTCCACATCAAGTTGCTCAAGTTCAAAATTGAAGTGAGTTACAATGACAAGAAACAGTCTAATGGAAGTATATTTGACTACAGGAGCAAAAAACTCATTGTAATCTATACCTTCTTTTTGAGAAAATCCTTTTGCGAGTAATCTTGGCTTATACCTCACTCTACCGTTAACAAATTCCTCCCTTTTAATGTTAAAAATCCATTTACTATCAATACCTTTTGATTTTTAGGTTTAGGAACAAGAATCTAAGTTTGATTTTTAAGTAGGGAATCCGTTTCATCTTTCATAGCAAACAACCATTTTTCTTTGTCTTTAGAACATAACAGCTCAACATAAGTTTCAGGATCAAAATCATCAGTTAAAGAAGCGGTAAAGAAAAACACAAAGCCAGGGTCAGTAACTTTGGGGAGGGTCTTATTTCCCTCCTAGGTCTGTCCCTAGCAAGTTGGTAATTTTCAAGAGGATTCACCATAGTAGGAACATGATCATTATCATTATTAGAGGGAACATCACTCTCAACAGAATCAACACTATCATTATTTGAAGTACTAGTCACATTAGGATCAGTTTCAATCACATTTTTATCTCTACCCTGAGATGTTTCCACCTCAGGTTGAGGATCAGACACAAAGTCATTCACATTATCAAAATCATCCCAAAAGTTAACACCTTGCTTCTGAATTATACTTTGATGTTTCTCCAAAACAACCTTCTCTTTTAAACAAGGCATATCAGACTCATTGAACACAACATCTCTTCAAACTATGACAGCAAACCCCTTTTTGAAAATCTCAAAGTTAAAACCCTTGGTGCATTTTTAAGACCTAGGTTCTAGCTTTCCCATCTTCTAATGTGCATAAGCTACACGTCCAAAAGTTTTCAGAAAATAATACTCAGATAAATGTCTAGACCACATTTGTTCAAGGGTTTTGTTTTCAATAGTAGTGGAGGGACTTCTATTAACAAGATAGGATGCAGTTTTCACAGCTTCACCCCATAAAATTTTAAGCATTCCTGCCCCAAAGAGCATGCATCTAGTCTTATTTAACAATTTCATATTCATTCTCTAAGCAATGCCATTTTACAGAGGTGTGTGTATGTGTCACAGTTCTGTGTCTAAGGATACCATTATCTTTGCAAAAATTATCAAACTCATTGTTACAGAACTCTAAACCATTATCAGTTCTTAAAACTTTAAGTTTCTTATTTGTTTGATTTTCACAAAGAAATTTCTAGTCTTTAAAACTTTGAAAAGTATCATATTTTAATTTCAACAAAAATACCCAATTCTTCATGGAAAAATCATCAACAATAACCAAGTAATACCTAAAACCAGACACAATTTGAACTGGGATAGGACCCCAGGGGTCAGCATGAACATATTCCATAATCTGTCTAGTCTTATGTGTTCCTTGAGTAAATGGTAACCTATGCTGTTTCCCAGTGACACATTCATGACAAAAAGGTAACTTTTCAATTTTATCTTTTCCAAAAAATCAGTTTCAGAAAGTATTTTTAAATCTTTTTCACTCATGTGTCCTAGTCTGTTATGCCACAAAAGAGTCATATTCAAAGAAAGTACAGTAGAAGTAGAGTGTATGATAGGAATAGCATTCCTTTATAGGGCTCATATGAAAAGTACAACCAGAATCTAAAATCCAGTCATTTACAGGCAACAGATGCCTTAGCTTCATTTTTTCGAATCTTTTTCAAATCAGCAATCTTTTGAAAACATTTTTTAGCAAAGTGTCCAGGTTTCTGACAATAATAGCACTTCTTCCCTTTCTTAACCTTCCCTTTCCCTTTAGAAAAATCTTTACCCTTTTCAAAACAGTTTTTATTCTATTTGGAACTGGAAGAGTTCAAATTTTTATAGTCCTTCTTCTGTTTCCCTTTAGAATCAGTAAGGGCTTCAAATTTTTGAAAATCTTTCAATTCAGATTTTAGTTCAAGTTCTTTATTTCTTAGTACTAATATCAATGGTCAAGTTCTCTTTTCCATATTCCAAAGCATTTCTTAAATCTTTGTATTTTTCACCAACTAAGTTTAAGAGAGCAATAACTTGTTGACCTTCAGAAACCTTTTCCTCACAAGTTTCAAGATCTTGAGTTAATTTGTTAAATCTATCAATATTTTCCACAAAGATTCAAACTATTATCAAATTTAAAGCTAATGAATTGTTTTAGTAGAAAACATTTATTTGGTATGGTCCTTGTGAGGTAAAAACTCTATAACTTTTCCCAAATTTGCCTACCTGTAGTAGTTTGCCTTGCCTTCCTTAGAACACTGTTAGATAAGTGAAAGAAAATAGAACTCCAGGTATGTTCATCTATTTCTTTTCTCCTAAAGGCACTAAACTCAGCAGGATAAGAATCATCAAGGGCATAGGCACATTTTTGTTGTAGCAAAAGAGCATGCATTTTTTGTGTCGCCAGAGACTAAAGTCACCAGTGCCAGACCACACATCAATATCAAATCAAGATATAGACATAGTTAACTCAACACCAGAACAAAGGAAAGACAAAATTCCACAGTGCAATACCACAACGCAGAATAAGATCAATGAATATGATAATCAGGAGTGATCACAATGTTACTCGTACAAGAATCAACATAGTACTAGTCAAACACAGTATTAACCAATACTACTCTAAATCAGAATCAGTATTTAACAGGAACAAAAAATTAACCAGTAATGGTAGAGGGGAAATCACTAGTCACCAGAACTAGAGATTTCCACTATCTCAGAAATTAATGGCCAAGAACCAAAAATAATCTCCAAGATTGCGAAAGTATTCTAGAGATATGATTTTTTTTTTTAAATTTAAAAAAGCCTAACAAGCCTAAAAATCCCTCCCCTTAGCTTCAAGAGTCCTCGCAGGAGACTCAAGACAAAGGCATAAGGGGTTTCTAGTTCAATAGGTCGTTTTAAAGGATTCAGTAAAAAATAAAAGTAGCAAGGATTAGATGTTACCGGTATTGATTCTGAAAAATTTCAGAGGCTATTTCAAGAAACCTCCACCCACAGATGCTGAATCAGAAAGATGATCCAAGAAAGGGAAATCAGAGTCTGAAATCCTAATTGACCAATGCCTTCAACTTAATGCAAATCCAGCGAGATGGCTGAAAAACCGTGAACCCAAGGGCTCTAATATCACTTTTTGGTAAAACGTCTCAAGATCCAAAACCCCTTAACCCCAGATTGTGATAAACAGTGGCACAAAATAAAGAACACAGAGAGTTTCATATTCGGCCGTTAGGCCCTGGTGAGGTGAGGTTCGCAGCACCAAATCAATGGCAATACTATGTCCTACCGTTGAAGCTCCATCGTAGTGGATATGCCTCCAGAGATCACTATAACCCAAGAAAAACCAAGGGTTTTTAGTTACAAGTTTTGCGCACAAAACACAAAAGCACAGCCTAACAATCTAAAACCCTCTCCTCTATGCTATCACTTTGAATATACATGACTCTCACAAAGAGAACCCCACAAAGGAAAATTACAGAGAAATTTAAAAGAGGAACAAAGAAATCCTAAAACACAAAGGCTGTATAATGACGTTCTGAATTACAAAGGAGAGGCATCCAAATATATACACCACAAATAGATGGCTTAGATTTAATCCCTAAATCTAACGGACCTGACTTCAAGTCAGCTAACTGACTAATGGGCCTGACCAAAAACTTAGGCTAAGAGTAGGCTAAAAACTGAGACCAACTTTACACCCCCACCATATGTGTGGCGGGATTATCCTACTAGATACACATATGGCATGAGATCATTAAACAACCTATGTGTAAGTTGACCCACTGGCGGGAGAACGGACTAGGTGATTACACCATATACTTGGATTATAAATTCTTTTCTAAATCTACTTACTATGGTTTAAATTTTCAAAAATACTTGGTTCTTATATTTTTACTTGTTTTAATTTTTTAATTAAGTTTATTCTTAAACCCCACCACCCCCATCCAACCCCAACCCCAACACCCTACCCCTGCTGGCTTACCAGCATTTAGGTGATTACACTATATACTTGGATTATTCCTGGCCGCTTGGATTCTGGCAACTAGATCTGGAATCTGACGACTACCAGATGTGGTCGCAGAAATCCAGCATTTTTTTTTTGTTTTTGGGCTTTTTCCTCTTTTACCCTATTTTTGCTTTTCTTTTTTTTCCCCGACAACCTTACCGAATCTTCCTTTTTTTTTATTTCTTTTTCTTTTTTTCAATTATTTCTTTTTTGTCTTTTCTTTTTTTTTTCATTTTTCATATTCCACCAGCCATATTTCTTAATATTTGACTTAGTTTGTAACTTTTTTGAAATAATTTTTTTTGACAAAATGTGTTACATGTTAAATAATTTGTGTTATAGGTGGAATAATATTTATTATTATGTAACAATCTATTTTACTTGGGTTACAATGTTGGTTATGTGATAACAAGGAATGTCAAATGCATAGCAAATAATGTAATGTCTGAAGAATATTTGTTATTAAATAATACATGGTATAGGTATAACAATGTGTGACAATTTATGTAATAATCTATGTTATTAAACAATTTGTGCTATGAGTGTAACAATGTGTGCTATGTGTGTACCAATGTATATTATGTATGTTATGTTAGTTACATGGTTCATGTCAAATGTGTAGCAAACTATGTTATGTATATAACTATTTATAAGATTATTGGCTTAACAAAATCTATTATGTGTAGTAAACTACGTTATTCGTGAAATAAGATGTGTTACGCGTACAACAACCTATGGTACATGTTAACAATTTTTGCTATGTGAATTAAAAAATGTAACATACTGCAATTTTTAATTTTTTTTTTTTGTTAATCTTTCAAGGTTATTGCATAAAAATGTTCGCTATGTGTATAATAATACTTTTTACTTGTGTAACAATGTTTGTTATCTATGTAACATTTTATTTTACATGAATTACATTGTGTACCAGACAATGTTACATTAATTTAAAATATTGTAATATCTTTTATTACATGAATTAAAATCAACAACAATTTGTATTTTATGAATTTAAAAAGAAAGAAAAAAATATGAAAAAGGAGAAGAGAGAAAAGAAAGAAAAAAGGGAAATAAGAAAAGAAATAATAAAGGAAAAAGGAAACAGAAAAGTAAAAATAAGAAAATAAATTAAAAAAATTCCGGCCAGTGGGTCGCTGAATTCAACCGGCAGATTCTTGGCTAAAATCTGGCCAGATTCCGGATACCGGCAACTGACCAAAATCTAGCCAAATTCTGACCGGTCACAGGGGTAGGGTGGGTGGGGGTTAGGGGATGGGGGTGCGGTATTAAAAAGTATTTATCAAAAAGAAAAAAATAATAAAAATATTAAAAAACAACATACCTTATTACATATGTAATATAGTATGTTACATAGTATTTTTGAAATGGACAAAATTTAGTAAGTATATATGAGACTTTCTTAATTCAAAACTTGGGTAAAAGTAAAACTACCGTAAAAACTATATGCAGTTGGGCTTGGGCTGGACCCCTTTCTACATCTATGATTACAATGGAAACCAAACATCAATAAAACAACGGTCACACCTCGCAACGAATAAAGTTGTAAGGACCACAATTCATATTCGTGAAAAGCAAATCGATCTCACGTAAAATAGAGAGTTTTCCTATTGAGTCATATTGGTCTTCGTGTATAAAGTTTGACTGCCAATAGAAAATAGTCATGCCACACGTGTGACATGCAGTCACGCTCTATATACAGAACCTTATCTGGCTCAATAAAAATCAATATAAAATAGATGCACGGGAATGGAAATTTAAAAAAAAAAAAATCTATTTTTTACCTTGTAAATTAATAAAAAAAGAAAAGAAAAGAAAAATTATACATGTGGTTACTGTTAGTACAAAAAATATTGGCGTATTCTGATTTTTATTGTTAATATCAAAAATTATTTTAATCAAATATTTGCATATAGTTTAACGAGTGAAATTAATTTATGCGGGTGTCTTGTGTAAAATTCCTTGAGGCCTAACTTCATGCATTAATTAATCTTAACCTAGTTGGCAGTTGCATTGTAATTTTAGTTACTATATTTATCTCGGTTCAGAGTTTTATGCATACTTAATCCTAAACAATTAAGGCTTTTGTATTTAATGCATATACTAATAAACTTTCCTTATCTTGATTTAACATATATATTAGTTACTTTTTAAGAATTCTCTAGTGTAAGGAGTAAAAGACTATATATATATATATATATATTTATGTTTCTCTTTGTGTTGTGTATGTCTAGAGGAACGAACACACATAAGAAACCGCAAGCCTTCAAGTTTGCATCTAATTTTCAAGGATTCAAGTTGTGTTTGCTTGGCATCCGAGAGTTAAGTTGCTAGGCCGGCGACCAGCATATGTGCATATAGGCACTCCATTGGGTTTCCAAGTTAATTTCTGGTGTTGAATTTATATTCTGCGATTATATGCGAACTAGACATATCTCGTTACGTTCTAATAACACCGGAAACATAATTTAAGTAGTTAACCAGGATATAGTGTAACTAGATACTAAACAACTCAGTGTCCATAGCTACTATGCAAATGAATACAATATACCTGAGCATTGGGATGACAATTTAGACCAACCCGCCGAAAACACATGAGGCCTCGATTTGAATGGGGCAAAAAAAATTTTCCCCGCGGGTTGGCTGGTAGAGGCGGATTGGGTAAGTTAGTGGCAAATCGTGTCGTGGGTCAGGCTCAACCCAAACTACCCCACCCCAGATTAATTAGAAAAAAGTAAAAATAAATAAAATTATAAAAAAAATTAAAAATTAAGAAATTTTAAATGTGTCAAAATTCCGACCTGATCCACCCCGTGACTCAAACCAACCCAATCCACCCTGAATTTTGGCCGGTCACTGGGGTGGAATTGGTGAGGAAAAATGTTTCACTGGTCGGGGCTGGCAAACCTTATCCAGCCTAAGCCCGACCCGTTGACATCCTTACCTGCTCATAATTAGAGGCATAAGCATGATGAAATTCCACAATAGCTCGCACAGAAATGTCAATTGGTCAATTGATATCTCTATTTGATTATCTATTCTATTCAAACCAAAGAAACGCACATGCCAATGATAAGAACAAAGAAGTCTTCCTCATCTAAGTCTTCATAAGCCTATGTATTATGTCATGCCAGGAGCATCTCTAACAATTTCTTTATTTCTAAAGGGTATATTTCATATTATAGAGAACATCTTTTAATTTACACAGACAAAAATTTTAAATTATTGATATTGGAAGGTGGCGGACACACTAACTATTTACAAAATAAAGAATGGAAGAGGATAAAGAAGCTTGGAACTCTATTTCATTTGACTTATTAAAATGAGATAATTACATTTACAAGACATATTTGTACTGGTCTAGTGGATGATTTCAAAACTGTATAAGTAATACAAATGCATATATTTAATGCTAGTGAACATCCATTTATTTAACAAACTCACCACTTATTTATTTCTCAGCAAACTTCAGCTAGATTCATTATAACTTAGTAATTTAAGGTTCATGTTTAATTCCCAACATGCAGGTTCGAGGGTGTTGTGGTTCATTAAGGGAAATCCAGGTCAAGGACTATTATTTCCTTCTTCAAAGAATCTCACATTGAAAGCTTATTATGATTCAGATTGGGCCGGTTGTAAAGTGACCAAGCGTTCCATTCTAGGTTTTGTGTTTTTCTTGGAGATGTATTGATTTCATGAAAGTCGAAGAAGCAATCTAATGTGGCTCATTCATCGGCTAAAATAGAATATCATGCCATAGCATCAACTTGTTTAGAAATAACATGGACAAGATACATTCTTAAAGACTTCCAGAGTATTACAAGATAAGCCAGTCATCTTATTTTGTGACAACCAAGCAGCACTTTGCATTGCCAAAAATTTTGTGTTTCATGAGCACACAAAACATATAGAATTTGACTGTCACATTGCTAGAGAGAAATTGCAATCTTTCATGATTACAACGTCCTATGTTCCATCTCATTCACAACTTGCAGATATTTTTACTAAGCCCTTGGGAAAAGAGCAATTTCACACCTTAAGCGGGAAATTGCTACTGTATGACATATATCTCGCCAACTTGAGGGGGAGTATTGGAAGAAATATATTTACCATATTTACCATTTGTTATTATAGAATTATGTATAGTATAAAATCATTCTTCATATAAACTATTCCATAGGTTCTGAATAGAAGAGCTTCCACCATAAATTTCCTTGGGTAATTGACACAAAAGGTCTTACATTTAGATGTCATTGTGCAAATGGTCCATATCTTTGATCTTTTAACAATTTCATCCCAACTTTTTATATCTTTTGTAGAGTTCACTGAAAATGATCTAACACTATATGCATGGTATGATATAGTGACATATATATACTCCCTCTGGTCTGTATGTTCTCTTTTCCAAAAACCCAACCACATTCTTTTGTGATTCCGTCCCTCTACCCACCCGTGCTCATTCGACCATCTCCGCGTTCAATTTGTACTGTTGCTCTGGCGTTATATTCAAGCTCGTCCTCCTCATTCAATTCACTTGTTGTTTGTGCCTCTTGTTCCTAAACTTTGTCTCAAGGTCAGTGTTTTCTGGGTAATAAAATTGGCTGTTGATTATGTAATTCAAAGACACAAACTCCTACAAATTGGTAATGGAATTTGTTGTTAAAGGACCCAGGCAGATTTGTTGTGCAAGAAACAAGACAAACGAAAGAGGAATACAACACCAAGTCGTATTTTGGCCGGTTAAGGCCCCAGAAGGGTTCGATGATCCTTTTTACGGGATCCTCTAGTCCCACCGTTGAGCAATCTGGTGATGGATTTCCGCTCAATTCCACTAGATAATCGACAAGAGTACAATCATACAACCCGTTCTTGAAGACACAAAAATCACAGCCCTAGTTTCTAGAACCTAAATGTAACGCAAAATATCACAAAGAAAAACCTCTCTACAAATCACACTCCCTACTATAACCATGATTATACCAAGTAATCTCTCACCTAAAAGAGAAAAATACAGTGAATAATGAAAAAGAAGTCTCTAGCCGTGTGTTACAAAAATGGAAGAATGAATAGTTAACCCTAAGTCCTGTGAAGGAGTATATATATAAGACTATCAACGGCTGAGATTAAAAGGGAGAAACAAAATGTATCTAGACCCTTGAAATAGATGCTCTCAAAGTGAAACACTTTTTAAAATGTTGACAGCACTTTTTCCACATTCTCTACCCTACTGTAAACTTGTCAACTATCACAGTGGAACGAACTTCACCATCACCTTCCTCTTGCTCTAAAAAACCTGCAAAAGAAAAGAAAAAGTTAAAATTTACACAAAGTAAAATTAAAGCAGTAACTTATCTGTATCACTTAATAGCAAAAATTATTCTCTGATACTCAAAAGAGTCATACAATCTCTAAACCTGTTAAGGGGCAGCACTTTAGTGCCCATGTCAGATGGATTAGATAATGTAGGAACCTTTTCAAGCCTTACAATACCCTTTTCTACCATGCCCCTAATGAAATGATACTTAACATCTATATGCTTAGATCTATCATGGAACATGGAATTTTTGCTTAAATGAATTGCACTTTGATTATCCGTGTACAACAAAACATTGTTATCAATGAAACCCAATTCATGCAATAACCCTCTAATCCACAAACCTTCTTTCAATGCATCACATGCAGCAATGTATTCAGCCTGTGTGGATTAAAGTGCAACCAATTTTTGAAGTTGGGATTTCTAGCTTATGCATGAATTACCTATTGCGTACACATAAGATGAAGTGGATCTCCTTTTATCCAATTCACCGGCAAAATCAGAATCACAGTAACTTTTTGTGTGCCAACCAAATACCTCAGCAAGCCTTTCACAGCCTCCCAGTGAATTTCTCCAGGATTTGACATAAACCTGCTCAAAACACTTAGAGAATAGGCTATTTTTGGTTTGGTACAGACTATAAGAAACATGACAGATCCTACTACATTAGAATATGGCACTTTGTTCATCCTATCATGTCCTTCCTTAGTTTTAGGACACAAATCACTTGACAACTTAAAATGATTAGCAAGAGGTAATGAACAAGACTTTGCATCATTTAAACAGAACCTTTGCAAGACATTAGAGATATTATCATATTGATTTATGAAAAGAGTATTGTTTGCTTTATCTCTCTTAATGGTCATCCCTAGAATTTTACTAGCTAATCCAAGGTCTTTCATTTCAAATTTAGCCTTTAGTTTTTGCTTAACAATGTTGATTTTCTTAATATCATGACAAGCCAATAACATATCATCAACATACAGTAGTAAATACACAGAATCAGCACCACAAGCATGAACCATAACTACTCTTTGTAAAGACAAGTTTTCTATCAAATGATTCAAATCTCCTATACCATTGCCTAGGAGCTTGTTTTAACCCATAGAGAGATTTTTTAGCAAACATACTAATTCATTTTTACCTTTAACTTCAAAACCTCTAGGCTATTGCATATAGATAGTTTCATCTAACTCACCATTCAAAAAGCTATTTTTACACCCATTTGCTCTAATTCCCAGTCAAACTGAACAACTAAAGCTAAAAGTATCTTGATTGTGGTGTATTTAACAACCGGTGAGAAGACCCCAGTGTAATCTATACGTTCTCTTTGAGAGAAGCCCTTAGCAACTATCCTAGCTTTATATCTCTTATCTTGTTTGTTTAAATCCAGATCGGATCATATATATCCATTTACATGCAATAACCCTTTGATCCTTAGGCTTATTAACCAAAACCCATGTTTTATTCTTATACAAAGAATTCATCTCATCATGCATAGCACTTAGCCATTTTTCAAAATCTTTACAAGTTATTGCATCTTCATAAGACAAAGGTTCATCATGCAAATCAGATTCAGCAGTAAATAAAGACACAAAATCATCATTTACATATCTAGAATTAGGCACAATTTGTCTTCTAGACCTATCTCTAGCAAGCACATAATCATTCAAGTTTGGATCAGAGTTTATACCAGAATTAGGTTGAGTAGAATCTGCATTTTCAGATTCACTGTTTTTTTATTCATTTGGAGCAGCTTCTAAATGTTGCTCCGCCACAATTGAAGTCTCTGTTTCAGAAATCTGATCATTTAGATCATCAATTTCCACCAGAACAGATTGTTTTCTATTGACCTCATCCAATTCAGTTGGGGCAGGGAGAAGACATGGCATAACATCTTCTTTAAACACCACATCCCTGCTCACAACCACTTTAAACCCTGTAAATCATTTTGCCACAGCCTGTAGCCTTTTACACCCTCAGCATAGCCCAAGAACACACATTTAATGGCTCTTGGGTCCAACTTCCCTTGATTTCAGTGTACAAAGGCAAGGCAACCAAATACTTTTAAAAAAGAATAATCAGGGTATGACCTTGACCATATGAATTCAGGAGTTTTGTAATTAATAGCCCTAGAAGGACACCTATTCACAATATAAGAAGCTGTTTTCACAGCTTCTCCCCAAAGGATTTTGGGAACACCTGAGCTTAAAAGCATACACCTAACCTTATTTAATAAGGTCCTATTCATCCTTTCCGCTACCCCCTTTCTGCTGTGGAGTATAGATGACAGTCCTATGTCTTAAAATATCATTATTTTTGTAAAAGTTATCAAAAACAGTGTTGCAAAACTCTAGACCTTTATCTGTCCTCTGAATTTTAATCCTTTTGTTTGTTTGATTTTCAATCAAAGTTTTCCAATCTTTAAAATTCTGAAGAGTCTCGTCTTTACTTTTTAACAAAAAAGTCTAAATTTCTCTAGAATAATCATCCACAATCAACATGTAATACCTGAATCCCGAAATAGTAGTTTTAGAAGTAGGACCCCATAGGTCAGCATGAAGATATTCAAGTATTGCAGTTGATTTGTGAATCCCAGTTTTGAAAAGCAACTTTGATTGTTTTCTTAAAACACACTCTTTACAAAAAACATTTTTATTCCGGCTCATTTTACCAAGAACTCCTTCTTCACTTAGAAGTTGAAGTGACTTAGTCCCTAAATGACCAAGTCTATGATGCCAAAGTGGAGAAGTTTGCTTGAAACTTTCAGAAATACTATAGCTTTCTCCTAATTACAGGAGTAGCACTAATTTGATAAATCCCATTCGTTTTGAGAGTTTTTAAAACTAGGACACATTCATGTTCTACAGTACAAACACCTTTCCTCATGTTGATTTCAAAAACCTCATCACAAATTCCCATAGAAATCAGATTTCTTTGAAGATCAGGGGCAAACTTTGTTTGTTCTAAAACAACAGTAAAATCATTTTCCAATTTTAGAACTATGTCACCTATACCAAAGACTCTACATGTAAAGTTATTTCACAAAACTACATATCCATTATCAGTTTCTTCAAAATATTTGAACCAACCTCTAACAGGGCAAACATGATAAGAACAACCAGAATCTAATATCCAATTATTGTTAGAACACATAGAGGCATTCACCTAAATAGCAGGAGTAGTCACTTTAGTAACATGAGCATCCACATTAGCTGAAAATTCAGTCACATAAGCAACACCAGTGGAATTAGCAAACCCATTAGATGAGCTAGTACCCCCATTCTCAACATTGGGTTTATTCTTCAAATCATTTGCCATTTTAGTACAATCTTTGATATAATGACCAGCCTTATCAGAATAGTAACACTTCCTATTTTTCGCCTTGTTTTTAGACTTGGACTTACCAAAATCTTTATTTTTATCATTTGACTTCTTACCTTGTTTGTTATTATTCTTTTTAGACTGGTTATTATTTTTTGAGTGAAATGTACCTTTTCCCTTAGTCTAAAGAACTTCACCTTGAGAATTATCTTTTGATTCAGCTCTTAATTCCATATCTTTGTTTCTAATTGTAACAGTAATCACATCAATAGAAACAGTTTCCCTACAATATTCAAGAGCATTTTTCACATCTTTAAATTAATCACTCACAGCATTTAACAAAGCCACACATTGCTGATCTTCAGATATCTTTTCTTCACAGTTAGCCAAATCTTGTGTTAATTTGTTAAATCTATCAAGATTAGTCTCAAGATCCAACGATGGTTCAAATTTAAATGCAAAAAATTGTCTAAGCGAGAAACACTTATTGGGAATAGACTTGGTCAAATACAAGTTCTCAAGTCTATTCCAAATTTCAGCAGTAGTCCAACCTTTATGAGATCAATATCAGAAAGGCGAAGAAAAGCCAATTCATCTAATTCCTTTCTCATATAGGCACTAAATTCAACAGGCCACGACCCATAAATAGCTGCGTCGCACCTTTGTTGTAACAAAAGTGCCCTAATTTTCTGGCTCTAGAGACTAAAGTCTCCTTTGCCACTCCAGATTTCTATATCAACTTTGGATGTTGCCATAGACGAATCCGAAGAGAAGCACACAAATTTAGATTGCAACTAAGACAGGTGAAAGCACTTATACGCAAGAAATACCAAGTTAAAGACTAACCAATAGCCTAGAGTAGATATTTCTAATGCAAGGAATGACAAGCTACTACATAAATCTTCAATCAAGATTGACACAAATTATATCACCAAGACACAATTAACATTCACCTTTCAAGAAACACTTAATTTAGCAACTTAGACTAACAATCCAAAACAATCACTTAGAAAGAATAAAATAAGCAGCTTAAATTAAAGAACAAGAGTGGAGTGAATTTACCAAGACTTGAAACACTTAGTTTCAAGTTGCAGTAGCAAGAAGCCCAAACCGTCACCAAGCACACACCAAGAATCTGGAATGAATTTCTGGCAAATGAATTTCTGGCCCGCAGTCGACAAGCACACACCAAGAATCTAGAATGAATTTCTGTCCAGTAGTCACCAACTAAACACCAAAAACCAGTGTCCAACGGCCACCAAAAAGGAGTTGGATAGCCACCGATAAAACAGTTTGATGGCCACCAAAAGAGAACTAAACAGCAGCGGGTATTCAGCTTATTTTCAGCACTAGTTTGCAGAGATTCCAAAGGACTGAATATCAATCAAAAAGAGGGCAAGACTTCGGAGAAGTTTCTGGTTCAGTCACCAAGAAAGAGAGCCGAACATCAGCTGGATTCAGATTAATTTCTAGCACCTTGTTTGTAGAATTTTCAGAGAACCAAACAGCTAGGTTTAGGCATCAAGAACCACCAAGGAAAAATTAGGATAGCCACCAAGAACCACCAAGGAATGAGTTGATAGTCGCGGTGTTCAAAGAACCGAGTAGAGAACTGAATAGTGTCTCCTTAACACCTTAGCTCTGATACCACTAAAGAACCCAGGAAGATTTGTTGCGCAAGAAACAAGACAAACGAAAGAGGAATACAACACCAAGTCGTATTTCGGCCGGTTAAGGCCCCAGAAGGGTTCGATGATCCTTTTCAGAAGGGTTCGATGACCCTTTTTAGGGGATCCTCTAGTCCCACCGTTGAGCAATCCTGTGATGGATTTCTGCTCGATTCCACTAGATAATCGACTAGAGTACAATCATACAACCCGTTCTTGAAGACACAAAAATCGCAGCCCTAATTTTTAGAACCTAAACGTAACACAGAATATCACAAAGAAAAACCTCTCTACAAATCACACTCTCCACTATAACCATGATTACACCAAGTAATCTCTCACCTTAAAGAGAAAAATACAGTGAAGAATGAAAGAGAAGTCTCCAACTGTGTGCTACAAAAATGGAAGAATGAATAGTTAACGCTAAGTCTTGTAAATGAGTATATATATATATATATATATATATAAAAGACTATCAACGGTTGAGATTAAAGGAGAGAAACAAAATGCATCTGGACCCTTGAAATAGATGCTCTCAAAGTGAAACACGTTTTAAAATGTTGACAGCACTTTTTCCACAGTTGTTCTAGCTTGTCTTGTTCCACCATAGCCAACAAGAGTCACAGTGTTTCCAGCCCATTTCATTGCCTTTATTTTCAAGGTTTCTTAGTTTTTATTTATCAGTGTTTTGGAGCTTTGATTACTTACCAGGTTTTTTGTCTTTGTAGTGTGAAAAATGAGTTACCTATATCTACTTAATTAATTATCTGATTAACAAGTTCACAATACAAATTCTGTATCAATTAAACAAAGAATACATATAACTAATTGTAGCATAGATAGTAATAAATTAGTTCGCAATCAGTCTGTACTTATATCTAGATTGAATCAGAGGTATAATCAGAGTAAGCAAGGCAGGATATATTTTGGTCTGTCAAACGCGAATAATAAATACGCGTAATTTAGTGTAAAAAATAGACACAGAATATTTGTTGACGCGAAAACCCGAAAGGGAAATACGTCCGGCACCCATGCTACAAGACAAACAATTCACTACCACGTGAAGGTATAGTATAAGAAAAAGAGACTAAGTGATTTCGCAAAATACACTTAATCAACACAAAAAGAAACTATAAAAGAACTCCCTTCTTTTGGCTTTTTGTTGCACTCAGTAAAAATCTCCTGAACTCCTTAACACTAGCTTGAACTCCTAAACTCTTCAACTCACATGGATCGTAGCTTGCATGCACAATGTTGGCCGCCTACCATCTTAACTTTAAGGATGCCAATCTAGAACACAATCTTGAAGATGTTGAAGATCAATTGCATACTCACGGTTTGCTTGGATGTTGTGTGTTCTATTCTCTCTATACATCTCGAGATCGGAAGAGCGTCGTGTGGGAAAGAGTGTAGGCAATCCTAACGTCCTTACTCAAGACAAGTTGAATAAGGTAACTAGTATATATGGGAAATCTAACAATAAAAGGTAAGTTATTAGAATATGCATGAAACACAAATTCTTTTTTGGTAAGGAGTAAAACTTAACATAAAAGACTTAAACCTAGATAAATAAGGAAACTAAATTTCAATACAACTAGGTTAAGTAATTTATATGTAACTTGGCCTCTAAGAAAATAAACACATGAAATTATTTTCTTTTTGGTTAAGTATGAAAGTTTGCATGCTCGAAAATTATTAAACTCGTAACACATCATGCAAATATTACATTAAAATAATTTTTGACATCACAAATAAAATTAGAATATGTCAACATGATTTTTGTACTAACATGTAGAATTCTAATTTTTGTGTTAGATTATTTCAATGTATGATTGGTGTTTATGCGGATAGACAATTGTAGGAAACATCGAATTGGAGTAAGAGCATGCTTTGATTGAACATACTAGTTTGCTGCCTTTCGTTGGCAGTGTCAAGATTTTAGAGTGATTTTGGTAGTACAAAGATTGGGCAGTAGAAAGAAGGTAGAATGATTTTGGGTAGAATTTGGTAATGAGTTATTGGTAGAGTTGAAGGAAATTCAAATTGTTGTGTTGATTGGCTACTCTATTATGTTTATATAAAGATGAATGACATTATGCTGCATTCTTCACTTGTGGATTTCGGGATGAAGAGCAATTCGACACGGAACGTATCATCAGATAGTGTCATTCAAGGAATTACTAGAATTTGTCTTCAAACCATTAAAAATAATTTTTAAAAAAAAAATAGCAAAAGCATATCAGGAACTATGAGGATTTGTCCTCCAATAATCAACTATAATTTGAAGTATCAAAGCCACAATCCTATAAATTAATTGTCTAGTCACGTTTTAAATATCTTCAGTTGTTGAATATGGATATTTCCTAGTTAAAGCATATATTTCTTTGTTAAAAATTATATGAACATAAATTTTGGTTGTAACTTTATAAAATACATTTGGTGGCAACGTGACGCATTCAAGTCACGTTGCAGCAACTAGTAAGCTAGATCGAGCTGCAGCTCAATCCAACCAAAGTCCAGCAGCTCTTGCTTAGACTCTGATTTTTATTTTTTATTTTTCCCTCTGCAAGTGCAAGCTTTACAGTGAGAAATGGAGTTCCAAGGGGTAGAAGACGAAGGGAAGAGGAAAAGGGGGAGACAAATGCACAATTGCCTTTTTTTAATATTGGAAAGTGTGTGTGTGTTTGATGTGGACACAAGCCCCATTTCCATTAATACCCTTGTATGTGACATGCTTTCTCCATTAGCTTTTAGATGCATCATGCATGTAGCAACTCATATCTTCAAACAACATTTTTTTTATTTGACAGCCTTTCCAAAGCAAATGAATATGTGAACCTCTTAATTCATGTCTCGACGCCATATTATTATGCCTTTTTTTTAATTTATGTGATATGTAAACTAATAAATGAATTAACCCCCTTTTTTAAGGGGGAATTAATTCATTTTAACCTGGGTAGAAATTATTATTATTATTATTCTATGTAAAAGATACGACAAACATGCATTTAATTAGTTTTAAGTAATGGAAATCTCTCTCTCTCTCTCTCGTTTAAATTTCATTGCACATTTGAATCTTTATAGTTTGTATATTTTGAAATAATGGCACTTCATCAAACAAAGATGAATTGAGAATTTGAAAATCTTTTGTTAATTTCTTTATTATTCAATTGGTAATTTATTTTCTAGATTACATTGTATTTGATGTTAGATATTTTCCTTCTTACAGTAATTATATATGTTTAATTTTGTACTTTATATCAGGAAATCAAGAAATTCCATTCTTAACAATTATGGTAGGACAAAAAAGAATTTCAGAACCCCCACTAAAAGGGCTCCGCCCCCTTCCAAGTCCCAACATTTTTCTCTCCAAATTCAACTCGGTCTTGCCCGATTTTCTGGCTTCGTCCGTGACCATTATGTATGACAAAAACAAGAGAGAGCGAGACATGTAGCAAAATTATATTAGTCTCCGCTAATAGTGTGCTATGTAGGGACATTTATGAACCAGGTCTTTTGTTTTACTGTATATATATTTCGAGTCATTGATAATTCGTATTTGTGGTGTAGTTAATGTAATGTGATGCTCTTCCGATCTACGCAATTTTGTGTTGTGAACCATGATGTACTTTCTCTGTCAGTGTTAATCTCATATGACTGTGTTTGTGCTTCAAGTTCCTTTTCATTTATACTATGATTTATTTCCAGTGCAATGATAAACATTAGAGACTATGCTATCAACTTATCAAGTTGGAGGAGTTGCTTAAACATTAGCTCAAGTCTTAATTGGTTGGTTTTGTCAAAATTGGTAAATCATTAGCGCAAAACCTGATAGACGGCTAACAATATTCGTGGTAGGCTTTGAGTTACATATGTATATTATAATGTGTAAGTTGGCCACCACAGATTTCATTTTCTTTATTAAACATAGTATTGAAGTTTCACTTTGTGTATCCTTTAAGGTTGAACCGTGCCAAAACGAGGGACAAAACAGTATACTAACTCCAGAAGTAAGTTAATTTGACTTAAATTTTAAAAAATAAAATAAAATAAAATAAAATAAATAAAATAAAATTTCAGCAGAGTCTCCCATGTAACTCGGACTTAGCCATCTTGTACAATCAATGATTAATCATATAAAGTCCATGCAACCTCTTGAAATTAAATGCAATACAAAGTTACTATCACATAGCAAGGATCGAAATGTCATACACAGTTTATATTCATACAAGTGAAACCCGACCTACATGAGATAGTGAACTACACGTTAATCGTGATAAATCATAACTAAACAAAGTTAGCAAACTAAACAAAGTTAGCAAATTTCATGACGTGTACAAATTTTCATGGCTGCCAAGTTTTGGAAACTCAAATTCCGTATCACTTTTACCAGGTCCATATGAGCTCCAGCAACCTGTAAAGGAAACAAATCAAATATTTTTCAAGCATTCCAACTCACCTGAAACATTCTACCCCAAAAGCTCCATTACAAATAAGCCTTGTAGAATAAACTATATAAATATTAAGTTATCACCCATGAGGCAGAATTCTTCAAGTGGTCAGAAGGAAACAACTCCAACTAGGAATAACAATGGCGAGGGAGAGAATAAGCCCACCAGAGAAATCATAATGGCTAGGGGAAAACAATCACACTTGGGAAATAATTCCCCAAACTAGAGGTCTTCAAGATGGCCATTGGAATAACCACTTTGGAGTAAATATGTGACCCTCAGAGAGAAAAGGAATTGCTAGTGTGGCATTCGAGCGAATGGGACTACTACTTACGTGGGTGGCCACATCAGCCACAGTAAAAACAAAACCACTTGCAAAGTTTTAGAGCATAAATATCCAAGAATTTTTAACATCAATATCATAAATTAACCCTGTAGAAATCTAACCCAAACCAGGTTCCGGTGTAGTTTTAAACATCAACAAAATCTAGCTGCCGCAACAAAAAAAAGGGGCATGTTCTTGTGCGAAAAATCAAAACTTCTGTGCTATTAGAGATTGTAATACATTGGGAAAAAATGAAAATCAAAAGAAAATTACAAGAATAGAATATTCATCTACTTGTGCCGATGGACAAATTAGATGGAGTGAAAAGGTATAATAAGTATGGAAACCACCATCATGAGGAAACGGAACAAAAAGTGGAGAAAGCAAGCTGAAAAATTGAAGGAACAAAGAGCGTCTGTATGGTAAAGGGGAAGAAGTAAAAAATAAAATGAAAGGGACTGTAGAGACGACACAATTGCCTGATTTGCGGCTTGAATTTTCAAAGAAACAAATCGATTGTAAGCAAAAAAATGCCATTTTCCCGGCTCTCTTAACCTTCTATGGGGACTAGGTGTCGAAATGTGTACAGTGACAATAAAAAGGGAACTTAGTAGCTGAAATCTAGTAGCGGTAGGGCGTAAAGCAGTTGATTTAAATGGAAAAGAGTGGATGAAATAAAAACAGGTGAAAGAAGGGGTAAAATTGGAAATAAAAAAATCATCCTCTATTACCACCTTGTGTTTCAAATGTTATACCAGATTGGATGAACAGCAGTAATTACAAAAGGTCATTTATATATAGCTAGGATTTGGATAACAAATGCATAATTAATGTTCGCGAGAACTGTATCTCTGATCTCACGCAGCAGAAGTACACTAATTCAACGTAACTGCCTTCTTGTCAAATGAACAAAGCAAGTCAAGTAATTATTCTTGAATGATGAAATAAGAAAATTAGCGTACTATAAAATTACATAAACATGGGAACTATGAGCAGCTAACGCCACTGCCGTCTCAACCTTGCAGAAAAAGTCTCTGCTATTCCCTCGGCAACTGAAGGAAGGCCATCACATAATTCAATTATCTCATCCTTCATTTCCTCGGTTATTTCATCTGCATTATACTTAAAATTTTTCTTGAAAATCGACCAAATGTCATCTTTTAATAGTTGATGATTGTTGATATTGAATATATTGTTTTTGCCAACCATCATCCTAGCCACATCATCAAACCTGCTCGTGACGATGATTGCACTGCCAATTCCACGAGGCAAACCATCAGAAAGCTTGTTAAAACTGCCAGAATGCTCATCAGACATGGCTAAATCTGCGACTGCATACCACTCGTCGAAATCCCACACGTCATCCAACACCAGCAAGTACCTTTTGCCCTGCAATTCTTCTTTGATGAGTTTCAGCAGCTCAGATATTTCATATTCTGTCACTATGGGGGATAATTTGAAACCCTGTTTCAACAAACGCAACAAATGCTTTAACAGACCCCTCTGGTATAGTTGAGCTTGGCCAGTTTCAGATAAACATAACCAGATGGTGATGTCGAATTTTGACATCAACATTCTATCGAACACATTCAGTGCAAGGGCAGTCTTTCCAGATCCAGCCATCCCCACTATTCCTATCATCGCCAGACGATCTCTGCTTCCGTGATCAGTTAGTCGTCTCTCGATTTCCTTGGCAGCTTCAGCGAATCCAATAATTTCTGAAGGATCACCCAACGGAGGAGCTGGCCATTCCAGGTCAAACGAATTGTGATTTTGGGAATCTGCCTGAGCCGCTCTCGCATAGTTATAAAATAGTCGGAGACTTTCGTCTATCTCCTCCAACGCAAGTTCCATTTTTCTGGTTAAAGAGATCCGAGAGAGATTCTGGGACCAGTAACGTACTGAGACACCCTTCTGGATTACAGCATCCCTCTGGCGAGCAAGCAAGATGAAATGGGACAATATGCCGTTCACTTTAAGGAGCATGTGGTTGATGATCATCGTTGCAGCAACTGAATGGCCCTCTGACTTCACCTCGAGCGTGGAATTTAGAGAACCAATAATCGACTTAGAACCGGATAAGAGCTTGGAATGTTCTGCGGCTTCTTCAAGTAGGCTGGAGAACTTGACAAGCAGAAACTGGATCACTTCCGAACCCATAAATCTCCCGTTGAGTGGTTGAATTGCTTCTGGGTTTTTGTCTGCTCTTTTGCTAAAAGAGGGCTTCCCCTCATCATCTTTATTCCAAAAGATGTCAACTTGGTCATCAGAACATTGACTTATATCCAAGCATACTGCATGAGGAAACATTATTCTCAAGTCTTCCTCATTACCGATTGTCAAGCTCCTCAAATGTCTTAAGCGCAAGATTTTAAAGCTCCATGGATTGTTCTCAGCAATGGTGAAATTATCTAGATTTCCTCCCCTAATATAGAGTTTCTCTAACTTCAGCAACTTACGAGGATCCAACCACTGGGGTATTGTCTTTTCAGGGAAACATCGGAGATCAAGCTTCTGTAGCTCTTCAGGAAAAGAAATACATGGAAATCTGCTAGATGCAATTCTTTTCGAATCTTGCCCCCAAAATATTGTTAATTTACGAAGAGATTTGATCTCTCCCAGCTCCTCAAAATCCTTTTCATTTACTACAGCGTTGGGTTTAATGTATACACTCAGTTTAAATAATTTCTGTAATCGAGCTAGATCGCTAACCTGGCAACTGGTGTTTCTATTGTTCCCGATCACGAAACCTTTGAGTACTACAAGGGCAGAGAGTTTGTCAACTCCCTTTGGCATGCCTTGGAGCAAGTAGCACTCCGATACATCAAGGTGCGTAAGATTTTTCAACTTTGAGATATCAGGAGGCAATTGTTCAAGATGGTGACATGCTCGCAGATCAAGAATTTTGAGGTAGATGAGCTCAGTTATTGAGGGAGGAAGCTTGCTTATTTTAAAAATACCTCGGAGGCTTAGATATTCCAACAACTTCTGAGCCCTCAAACCTTTCAAGAACTCATCATTTTCGACCTCAATATAATGATTTGGAGAATTCTGCCACCGTCCCAGTTGAAGGACGGTAACCCCAATCAGTTTCGATAGCTGCTCAGCATCAAAACAGAAGACACTTTGATCCAAATTAAAAACCATGTTAACTAACCGACTTTTCTTAGACGAGTCCTGGTTTTCTTTCAGAAGAAACACCACGCGACTTTTCTCAGACGAGTCATGGTTTTCCTTACGAAGAAACACCATATTCATGACAGCGAATGGGATTTTAGCCTCATAAAAGTTGAAAAACTTAAGTTCTTTGTTTACTGATATCAGCATGCGACGCATCCAAGGGTGCAATTTACAGCTATTCTTAGTCGGGGATTTCTTTTCATCTTCGTTGGGCAAAATTAATCCTTTATTCATTAGATCCTGAAAGATATCATCCCCTTCAGTATCAGAAGTTACCAAGCGTTCCACCATCCACCAATAGATCATTGGTCTCTTCTTGATAACACATTTCTCTGGAAAAATTGAAAAAGATAACAAGCAAAGTTTCGACCTGAAATTCCTAAGACGGCGATAACTTGCCTGAAAAGTTTTCATGACTGAGGGCGACACAAGCTCGTCAGCATTTCTGAGTTGTGACCATTGTTGGTGTAGAAGCGGAACCTGTGTAGATTCCTCCTGCTGCTGCTGCAAGGACACATTCTGTGCACTGCTATCACTCAAGGGGCGTTTCGACGACAAAATCGACTCTTTTCTTTCCTTAATGTTCTGAATGATGTTCTTCACATGATAATCCAACTTAGCTGGGTAGTTTAGAGCATCAGAGTCAATTGATTTATCTAATTTGCTGAATTCTTCTATAATAGGCCTTTCGAGGGACATTATACTTAAGGGAGAACCGTGCAAGCTTCGGATCTCCCTTTCAATACCTTCGAACTTTGAAATCAGATCATTCCTCCGTTCTTCCTCAATCACAGATCCAAGTGCCAGGTCCTTAGTTTTATTCAGGTGTACAAGCAGCAGATCCACAATCTTGTCAGGTTCTTCATGGATTGACATTTTAGCAAACGGAAAAAAAGGTTGTGTTTGCAACAGAGTAGTGTAGAGACTGCTGGATCAAAAGCTTGGGCGAAATACTCAACGGACAAAGGCACCAGGTGTCAGATATCAATGCTTTCTAGATTGGATACGAGGTCAATGTTCGCTTTTTTATGCTAAAAATATCTGTTGTAAAAATAAATAATATTGTGAATAGCCGATGCACTCTTAAACCCTATTATTTTATCAAAAATTGTAGGAAGGCATACAAATATCACATGAAAAAATTGACATTATAAATATCGCACACTTTCAATAGCTCATGAGAAAGTGTCAATGTGATAATCAAGTGATAAATTTAAACTAAGTGAGAATGTCAACTTTTGATATTACCCTATCATGTCTTCAAAGAATTACTGAGTCTTTCTAATGAGCCATGTAACATCCCGCAAAATTTTAAGCATGTAAATGTTATTTTGACGATGATTGAATAATTACTGGAATTGAATCATAAGATTATAAGATTATTACTCAATTGAACGTCCAAAATTACAATGTGACGATGTGATCATATTCAAGGATACAAGATTGTCACTCAAACGAATGTCAAGAATTAGAAGTAAATTCTTGACGACATGATCCATATTTTGACAATGAATTGGATTAGAATATGACAATATGATTATATTGAATTGTTACAAGATTGCTAAGAGTTAAAGATGAGAGAATTAATTGGGTTGCATCAATGGTGAAGTTATGAGATTTTCAAGAATTAAAATATAGCAACGTGATTGTATTGAATTACAAAACTTCAAGATTTGCCACTCGAATGAATACCAAGAATTAGAATACGATTATTCACAATGTGATTGTCTTTGAATTCTTGCAAGATTGATCTCTCAAATAAATGTCAAGAAAGTGACTATTAGCAACATGATTGTTACTTCGACAATGAGCGAATAAATACAACATAATGCATCGGCTATGTGATATGGTTGACGATGATTGAATAACGACTCAAATCACGTTGTGTCAATTGGTTAAAAGATCATGACTCAAATGATGCCTAGAATGAAAATGGAATATTTGATAAGTACGACCCAAAAATATAATAACCTATTTGCAGGACCACATTAATTAGAATGACTTCATGAATAATAAATAATTAAGAAACCCCAAAAATGGCCACTTGTTCATCTTAGAAAGAATCACATGAGAAAATGAAAGGGACACTTCTCATGGTCCTTGTTGGCAAAAATTCCCAATTGTATACAATTGTGCTTATTCCCATTGGCCACCTCCAAAATTATCTTGGGCAATTGTCTTGATTCTTATTGGTGGATCATAACATCTTCATGTATATAAAGGAGAAATTAGTTCATAAGTGTGTAGGGTGAAAGAACACTATGAAAAACTCACCAAAACACCAACATTTCACTTGAAAAGACTCCTCTTCATATATAGTAAGATTCCAACTTGAAACAACACTTTGATTGAGAAATATCCAGATTTTAGAAGCACTTTCCACTTAGAATTGTTCAAGCAATCTTTGGGAAATCAAGCTAAGAAGGTGAGTAAATAATGCTTTAACTCTTTTTTTATATTCTTGAAGTTTGATAAGAAAAGCATGGTTTTTATTGAAGTTTCCATGAGATGAATATGGATTTTGATGTATTGAAAAGAAATATTAATTTATTACATTTGAATCACTAGTTGCTCTACCAGCTTTGTCTTTGCTTTCTTTCCATACTAGGAGCCATCTAATGATACCAAGATGGATGATGATTAGTGTAATATTTGCTTTGCTATTTGTTTGGAATTCCGATAGGGGTCAACCGAGATTCGAATGTCGATCCACTTAAATCTTCATGGCCATGACTAAATTGATATTGAATGATATGAATCTTGCGCGCTACGAGTAGTTGTTTAACTAGTAATAGGGCCTTTTTATACATTTGAAAGCTTTGTGCATTCAATGGTTTTCTTGAAAATAAATCTTTCAAATGAAAGGTGAATCAAAGAGTTTTTTACTCACTGAGTAATTTGTACTCACCCCCTCTTTCTATAATTTTTATAGATGATTGAAAATATGATATTTGAAAAGCAATGTAAGTCATGGGTTGGAGCATGCTCGCGAACAAGAGTAGAGTCTTGCATATAGTGAAAACTTATCGTTGAAGCTACTATAAATACAATTATGAGTTTCATACTTTTGTGTTAATAAGTATGCTCACCTCTCTATAATATTTATATTTTCACGCCTTGTAATATATATGACAGAAGGAACGTGTGTCTTTGTAATGATTTGAAGCTTGTTTTTCAAGATAAAAGCTTTCTAAATATTTGGCTTGCTTTGGTAATCAATAAAATATACTTATTAATATAACTTGTCTGTTCTTTACACTTTATTGAAAAACCTAGTTTTAATGATTCTCTAAAAGTTAATAACTTGTTAGTTTAAGTAACAAGCTTTAGAAAATGTTAAACTCTACAAGACAAATACACTTTGTTTGTTTTATACGTCTTATCCCCGCTGTTTGTATAAAAGCTTCCGCTATAGATTTCATTAATGAATATAAGATATTCTTAAATAATTAGAAACTAGCAGGGGCGTGACAAGCCAGATTTGACTCTTTGTACAGAGCCAGATAGCCAATTAAAATCATCTAAATCACACGCCCATGTGAGTAATTGGATGTTTTTTTTTTAAAGGAGTAATTGGATGATTTTAATTGATCATCTGACTCTGTATAAAGAGCCAGATCTCACTCAATAGAAATCACGTAGAATTACTCTTATGTTATCTATAAATGGAAGCGCCATGCCCCTTGTTAGCATCTTTACCTTCTTTATTGTATTCTTTTTAGTATGTCACTATTTAGCCTTTGGCCTTTAGATATATTTATATATTTATAAATGACTTTTTCATTGTAATCTTAATTAGATTTTTACCCGTGCATTACATACATATTATCAAAATAAAT
This sequence comes from Nyctanthes arbor-tristis, assembly GCA_963692815.1. Lineage (NCBI taxonomy): Eukaryota > Viridiplantae > Streptophyta > Magnoliopsida > Lamiales > Oleaceae > Nyctanthes > Nyctanthes arbor-tristis. Next base: position 25,919 of record CAVNYN010256460.1, on the reverse strand, counting down.
TATATATAATAATTGATACATAAGATTGAATAATGTATGATTATCACTTGTCAGCCACAATATTTTGATATTTTGTCATGGATTAATTCTTGTTATATTAAACTAGATATGAAATGTAATTACGTGGCCTCAGAAAATAAAGTATTTTATTTTACTTAGTAACTATATTATAATAGATAACAATAAGAGATTGTTAAATAATCACAAAATAAGTAATCAAAGAAGTACTTAGTATAAATCAGTCTAAATTTTTAAGGAAAGTTTTTAAAATAAGTGATTATTATAAGATGGTGAATGCACTTATCTAAAATTAACTAATTCGATTTGGCAACTGATAAAATTATTGATAATCCACAAGAATTACCTAAATTATCTCCAACCTTAATCTCATAATAATCGACTTAATAAAATAGTAAACTAATAAAATATAATTCGAGTAAACCGCAAAAGCAATTAAAAATGACCAAAAAAAAAAGAAGTAAACTATTATATAAATAACATCCCCATTGACTTGATTTTGTTTCAAAATCTAAATAGTTTTTCATGAATATTTTGCATTCCTAATTTAAGTTCTTGAATATAATCAATTATTTTTTTTGTGTGTGTAATGTAACACCCCAAATTTTGAAATATTAATTTATATAAGATTTATGATTTTATGGGATATATAGAAATTTACATGGAATTGTAATTTTATTTGGAGCCGTTTCTTATCTCCGGTTGAGGAGTTTAATAGTCGTTATAAGATTAAAATAAGTCGTACGGGATTGCTGAATTTATCAATATTAGTTATTCGAATTCTTGTAAATTAAGGGACCAAGAAAATATAAATAATAAACTTCAAGGACCAAATAATAATTAAGTAATTGCATGAGAAGTCGCTAATATTTTCTATATATAGGGGACAAGGGGTGACAAAAAAATTGGAAGAGAAATTCACAAGCTAAACTCCCTTCCGTTTCTCTCTCGTCTTTGCCTAAAGCCGGCTGACCGGAACCCCATCCTGGCTGGCCGGATGTCCTAGGCAGGCTGGCCGGGCGCCTAAAGCCGGCTGACCGGCCGTTCAAAGGTGGCTGGCCACGGCTGTCTACGCGCGCCTGCACACGCGCTGTGGCTAAAACATCATGTATAACTTTCTCTATAGAGCTCGGAATTGAAATCCATAAAAGGTGTTGGAATCCTTATTCGATGAGCTTCGATATTGTATGGATTAAGCTTAGAAAATATCTTCATCAGTCTTACTAGAATCTCATTTCTTTACACTCTAGCAACCAGGCCAATTATTTGTAGGTGTTTAAGTTGTGTTTATGCTTAAATTGCCTAAAGCCTATGTTGTTCCGATCTAATAACATAATATAGCATGGAATTACAGATTGTAATGTGAATATGACAAATGGGAGGTAAAGTTGAAGATTTATGCAAGTGAGAAAGAAGAAAGTTCCAAACTATTGTCATATAGCTAAAGATGCAGGTAAGCAACAGTTCAACTGCAATGCAAAACAATAGTATTATATGCCCCTATGTAACAAAGTGAGATATGAATACTTGTCATGCCCTATGATTGGGATGATTGATATTCATGATAATTATATGATACCACATGACTATGTATTGGCAATCTTGGTTATGGTATATGTGAAAGCGCTTGGGCATGATATATTTGGTACTACTGAGACATGTTAATGAGCATATTATGATGCATGCCATATGAACTCATTGAGAATGACGATAGAGAAGAGAATATGCATGCATGTAGCATGACTCGTTATTGATGATAGTATGATCCCTATATAGTTATACCATATTTTGAATGGTCGCCTGGGCATATACATTTCCCTGTGGATGTTGGCGACTCAGTGACTGGTCGACCAGGTATATACACTGGACGCGATGTTGGAGGCTCGGCAACCCACTGATCGGGTATATATATTGGATGCGATGTTGAGACCCGACAGTTTATATGATTTGGCCAGGCCATTCTTATGAATATGGTAAGCCCTTGGCGACGGTCAATTCATGGTAAGCCCTTGGAAACAAGGCATGTGCTCGTAGATAATTGGCCTCATTGATGATAAGCTTATGCGGTATACTATATAGAGATATATGGGCCCTGTCTGTTTAGTGGTGTGTACAATCATTGTTGCATTTAAGCATTATGTACATGTATAGATACGCTGTTACTTACTGAGCATTAGCTCATATAATTTTGCATTGTAGGTGTGACAATGCAAGTAACGAAAAGTGGTAACAACTCCAAGGCGAGCAGAGGACTATATACGAGAATCCTGACCATAAGCATTAAGGGTCTACTACCAGAGGCACCCAAAAGGTTACAAACGTTTTTGTCTTAATAGAATTAGAACTACCTTATAAAGGTAAAGTATTTTATAAAGACAATCCTCAATCTTCCCTACCAGTACTAAGAAGCGAAGTTTATTGATCGTTGAGAAAATACGTCTTTATTAAATTACCTTGCAAAAATATTCTAGCACTTTCCTGAAAATGAATTCTATATGCCTTAAATTATTCTTCGGGAAAATATGTTTTGACACAACTAGTTTATTATTTATTATCAAAGAATTTTTATGTATTACAATATTCAAAAAGGCTATTTCTTGAGTGATACAAAAATGTTAGAATATTCGAAGGTGTTACATATAAAGTCACACATTAAAGATAAATATAATATATAAAAACAGATGCATATTTAGGACTTTTTATATTCGACAAATTAAAAGCTTTAGTAAAATAATAAATAAAAGGAAAACAAAATAATTATAAAAGATAGCCCATGATATTAAATCTGGGAAAAAAGTAGATATAATAATCAGCGAAACCGGAGCCCTTCCAATCTTGGGCATTCTTCCCATGCACAAAATTAAATCTCATTCGTCGACTAACAATTCCAAATGAAGCCAGAATATCACAAAATCTAGGGAAAGAAGAATATTGAAGATAGTAGAAGATAATGAAACAACCAATTCTAATCAAATCAATTTAATCAGAAGAGGAAAAAGACCACAAATATTATCGAAACAAATCCAAAAAGTCTAAAATGTCTTCACAAATGTAGTTTTGATGGGAAAAGTACGGTACAACTGTACTGTAAACTAATTTTCTTATATATATATATATATATATATAAAAGAACCCCAAGAATATGTTGAAGGGTTTTGTTCTCTATTTTTGGCTTCCCCTTCTCATCATCTCTTCTTATGTTTAAAATCAAATAGATATATGAAGATCATAAGTAGTTAGATTATTAACGTAGTATCAAAGCGGAGCTAGTGGAATCAAATTGTGGCCAAAACTACTACTTTGAATTGAAATTTTCACACAAAATGGTGGCTTGCAATATGAAAATGATCAGTGATATCATTTATTTAGACTAGAGATCGTCTAGTTATCATCACTATATTTAACGATGAGTAAATATGCATAAATATATGAGGATTTTCATTTATTTAATAACTAATAAAGAAATAACAACTAGACTAGAGACTAGATAAATAGCATTATTCCTGTCAGTGGGTGTCTGAGGTAGACGACCACATATTCTGATTCGGAAAAACCCGATTTGTTGATGCCGACAGACGATGGCGCGTAAGTCGCCAGAGCAACTTCTCGGTAGGGCACGTGAGATCAGGTGGGGTTTTTCCGGCGGCGCATCTTTGATGGTTGTGATTGGAATTCAATTTTCAGTCAGGTTATAGTGTTTTGTGATTTACTTGTTTTCTCATCCCACTGCACGGTTATTCGGTTGTTCTATGGTTTGTTGGGTTCGTTGGTTTAATTGGTTATATGATTTTGGGATAATTGTTTATCTTGATGTGGTTGAGCTCTTTTTTATTTTATGGCGGTATTGGATTATTTTTTGGTCGTTTGCTCGTCGTTAGTTTGAGCATTATTGGGATTATTTAATACTTGTCTTCTTGATTTGTGGTTGAGTATTGCTCTGGTCGTGGAATGGCTATATTATCCCACCCACTAAGTGCATCTTCTTTGGTTCTGGGTTGATTACTGAAGCTAAACACAAGTTCTTAATTACACAATCATGTGCAGTGTCATCTTCTACAACTATGAGTTTGTCATCTCAGAGTCTTTCATGTAATTTATCCCCACAGATTCTTAATTCAGATGCCCCTAGACATGGGTCTTTTGACTCTAACATCCTTTAATTTTTTAGATCCGTCTACCTCAAATATGTTTAATAATTATACACTTATCAAATATATATAGATATAGACATTCAAATATATATATATATATACACACACGTATATACACACACTCCCTCCTCCGTCCATATTTCTATTTTCACACAGACTAAGAAATGTTCAATCAATATTATTGGAAAAGTAAAGTCTAGAGCATTTTCCTAATATACTATTTTATTTATTAACTATTTCACTTCGATATTTATAATTCGTTATTAACAATGTACATTAAAAATGGGTATATAAAAAAATTCAACTCTATTTTAAAAGGAAAATGATGTATCTTTTGGGTCATATAAAAAAATACATAGTCTATCTTTGTAGTCCATTTCTATTGTAACTCGGAGCCTGATTTGTTTTGATAGTTGGATCGTATCTTTCTGAGATGAAGATAGTAGTATATATGTGCGTATTGTGTGTATATACACATACTATATATTTGTGATTGTGAATGAATTGAAACGGCCCTTTGACAACCATTTTTAAATGGGTTGGTGTGAAGGCTTATACCATACTATGAATATGTGGTTTAATAATGAGTTATCATGTGTCTAAAATTTGAAATTTAAATTCCTTTCTAAATAGTAAAATTAACTTAAGTAGTTTGAACAAGTAGTGCAATTATTAAATACTCATATCTTAAATAAAAGAATAAGTTTGAACCATAGTTACCGCTCTCCAATTTCCCCTCTCTTATCTCCCATTGTAAATAAAAAAATAAATAAATAAAAAAATAAAAAAAATCGTAAACAGTACACACCAAGGATGTGAGCCTCAAGGTGAGGCCGCTCTACTTGAAACCAGACCGCACATACTTGTGCGGCAACACTGTGCAGCCCAACCATGCGACTGCATAGCTAGATATGTCTATAAATCTGGAGACAAATCTGTCCTTTTAGAAGCTCTGTGTGAACGGAGTCGTGCCAGCCGTGCCAGCATTCTATCGTACACATATTTCATCCGACAAGATATCTCTTTTACTTGAAAAGGCTGAAGGCACTGGCCAAGCTTTTCAATGCAACGGGACCATGAAAATATGGCTGTAGGGCACTTGCCAGACTTTTCAATGCAATTGGGCGATGGAAATTCAACGTTGAATTGCATATAATTGGAGACTAATAGTAATGTTAGATTTTTTTGCAACTTATGCGGATTATAATTTAAATTATAATCTACTACACAGTATTATTTTATTAGTTTTATTTTTTTAAAAAGTTAAAAAGTAAAAGTTAAACCGCAATTATTTATTTTTTATAAAAAACAACTAATAAAATGATAACAATCCAACAAATAATCTAAATTCTAGCCAAGCACTCTGTAAATAAAATGTAAGAGCACCTCTAGTCAAAAAAGCCAAACAGTAGATACACCTTTGTACATGGTATGGAATATTTTATTTATATATATATATATATATATAATTTAATAATTTTTCTTCTAATATTTTCCTTTCTAAAATTTTTGTTCAACATTTTTTTTCATTTTTTTTTCATTTTATTTATTCCCCTTTTCTGATTTTTTTTAAATTTTATTTTAGCTCTTATCCAAAAATGATTCACTTTTTGTCTTAAAAAAAAATATTATCACGGACATCTAAACGTATCTTCGGTAAATTTTCGGTTTGTTGAGATTTTTTGGATAAAAATATTTTTATAAAAAAATAAAATAATCTACAGAGGAATATTCCTAATTTGATTGACGTGATTTTTATTTTCTACAATTAATATGCGTGCATTGAATGGTATAATTGCATATATGGAATAATACGGTTGTCAATGATTGACGAAAAAGTACATAGTTTTTGCGTATGGAGTATGTTTCTGGCCAATGGCACCTACTTTTGGGGCAGCAAAAATTAACTGTTGATTTCAATTCTCCTCCTCGCCCCCCGCCCCCCCCCACCCCCCCAAAAATTATATTGTGTATTTCAATTTTGAGTCGTTTCTTTACACTTTTTATTTTTTTGTTGTTTTGGACATTTTGTGTGCAACCCATTTGGTGTATGTAGACCATTTGAGCAACTTATTTATTCACTTTTCGTCAATTGCATAGTTCTTGGTTACAATTAAATAAAAAGAATGAGCTCTTTTCTTGACTAGAATCCGTGTTGTTATGTATATTTTCATGTGAAATTGATTGAGTATATGTTTTCATTCAAGAGACGATGTTGACCTCCTTTCCACGCAAGGTTGTCGTCCTTTAATTATATCATATAACCATCAACAACTTGCCCAATCACTCTCTCATGTATGGCTTTTTATGAATCCCGATTTTAGCAATAGTTGTATGTCATAGTGTCCAGAATTAAAACTCAATCTATATGGAAGATATTGATATTAATATTACAATTTATAATTATTAATATTAATTTCAGTTTGATTATTCAGTGATAGTTATAACACTAATTGGAACAAATTGTATACTCAAAACACTTTTTTCTACGTTCTATAATAGTAGTATTTATTAAAAACGTTCGAATTAGCGGAATCCAAAAAATCAACTATAAGTAATAAAACATGACAAGAACAATAAACATGTCGATAAATGATATTCATGCATGAATCTAAATATTCTCAATTTGTTAGTGTTTTTATAACTTTATTAACAGTTTAGACATCCACGTTTTAGTCTTTATTTTCTTTATTCAACTTAGTGTGCATTATTATCCAAACTTTTTTGCAAGAACTCTACTCATACCATGCACAAGTGGAAATCTAGTTGTAAATTTGAATTTGTAGTATATATTGCAGTTGGGATGTTTCATTGGTTTCGTTGCTTTTAATTTTGTTGTCATGAAATATAAAATTTTAAATTTACAATAATAAACATCAGGTATTTTGTTACATAAAAAACTTGAAATTTATATATATTTTTTCCTTTTTTTTTTTTGAAGAGAGGAAACTTATTCATTCATTGAATTAGTCGAGAGTACATCATTAATAAAATAAGGCGGGGAATACAACCATTCAACATGAGTAGCAGAAAGTAACGAATGTTTAGGAAGTGTGTGGGCAATTTCATTGGCTGAGCGGTGAACCCAAGCAAACCGAAGATTGGACGAATCGTTAGCAAGATGCCGGCAGTCTTCAACTATCAAACCAAAATAGGAACGGTCCTGACCTCAAAGAATAGCGTTACACACAGTGAGAGCATCCATCTCGATAATGCTAATTTCTGGAAACCTAGCAGTAGCCCAAGAAATAGTTTCTCTAACTCCCAATGCTTCTGCTATGAGGGGATCATAAATACCTGGAAGCGGAATAATTTTTGCGGCCACAAAATTCCAATACCGGCCTTGTTTTGCCTTCGATCGGTCGCAGCATCAACATTTAGCTTGTAGGTACCACTAGGGGGAGGTTTCCAACGATCATTGGTCGATCCTTGAGTGCTGGAATTATGATCAACACTAGGAAGATGAGCCTCACGCCACTGCTGCAGAAAGCTGGTTGCAAGTCTGAGCACCTTTGAAGCCGTAAAGGATCGGTGATTCCAAACAGCTTCATTACGATTCAGCCATAATGCCCAACAAAGCATGCCAATGAGATCTTGCTTTTCTCTATTCAAATTAAAAGTCTCATAAAGCCAATCAGTTAATGATTCCAAAGCCAAAGAAGGAAATGAAATACCCGCAGCCGCCCAAACTTGGATAGCAAACTCACATTGAATGAAGATATGCTCAACCATTTCATGTTCATTAATGTGACAAAGCGGGCAGAGAACCTCGACCTCCACACGCCTAGCAATAAGTTGGACAGTTGTGCAAAGCATCCCAGCTGCTGCACTTTCCCCGGAATTTTCAAAGCCCAAATACGCCTCCATAATGGATGAGGAGGCTGTTGAAATATATCCAGACGAGATGTGGACATTAACCTCCAATATCTGCTCCTAACCGTGTAAATACCCTTTCTATCATCCATCCAATATACTTGATCCTCCATCCCACATCTACTTAATGGAATGCTAAGGATAATTCTTTTGTCTTCATCATTGAAAATGTCCGAAATCACCTCTGTATCCCAGCAGTCCTCATTTGGTTTCATGAGCTGATTTACTGTAATTTGCACGGCCCCCGGAATAGGTGACGAGGTAATTCGAGAATGGGTTGAAACAGGAAGCCAAGCATCATTCCACACTTTGATATTATGGCCATTTGCCCATTTCCCACCTGATAACAGCAGCTGTCTTTTAAGAGTTCTTGAGCCGACAAAATACTTCTCCAAATGTAGCTCGGGTTGTACCCAATACGGGCTTCAAAGAAACTTGACGAAGGGAAATATCCAGCTTTAAGTAGTCGAACCATCAGAGAGTTAGGTTGTGAGATTAATTTCCAGCCAATTTTGCCCAACAACGCAATATTGGCTTCATGTAATGAGCGAAACCCCAATCCACCTCTCGACTTTGGAGCACATAATTTGTACCAAGCTGTCCAGCAGATTCCACGGCTGCCACTGTGATTCAAATTCGACCAAAATTTATTCATAGCTCTCTCAATCTCTTCACACAAAGATGATGGAATGAGAAAGACACTCATGACAAACATGGGGATGGATTGAGCAACAGATTTTGTAAGAATCTCTTTACCGGACAGTGATAAAAACTTCTCTTTCGATCCATTAACTCGTTTCCAAACTCGGTCCCTAATAAAGCCGAAAATTTCCCGCTTCTTCCTACCAACAATGGCTGGTAAACCAAGATATTTGCCATGCCCCTGGAAGGCTTGAATCGCCATGGCTGACCTGATTTGAGTTTGATGTTCTGCCGTCACATTCTTACTAAAGAAAATGGTGGATTTGTGGAATTAACAGATTGTCCTGACTCGACTTCATACTGACCCTATAACTCCTTAACCACTTCACATTCGCGCGTATTTGCCCTTAAAAATAGGAGGCTATCGTCTGCAAAGAGTAGATGAGTTAAAACTGGTGCATTACGGGCGATACCACAACCATGTATGGCTCCTGTGCTTTCTTTTCTCTATATGTACCTTGACAAACTTTCTACACAAATAATGAATAAGTAGGGGGGACAGAGGACAGCCTTGTCTTAACCCCCTCTCCGGAATGATCGGACCAATTTCGTTTCCCCTATGAATCACATTAAACCGAACAGTAGAGATACAAGCATTAAACCCATACGGTTCATGACATTCCATAAGAAATTCCATTCGAGTCTGTGTATGACTTGCAAATGTCTATTTTAAGAGCTGCCCAGCCATGTTTACCCCTTCTCTTTTCCTTCATATGATGAAGAGCTTCAAAAGCCATGACAATATTCTCTATAATAGCACGACCCCGGACAAATGATCTTTGAGCTTCACTAATGATTTCCAGCAGAATGCACTTGAGGCGGTTGGCAATGGCTTTAGCAACAATCTTATACAAGACATTGCAACGCGAGATTGGCCTCAAATCTTGCATAGTCTCCGGCGATGACAGATTGGGAATGAGGACGATTGAGGTATCATTTAAGCCTTGAGGAATATGAGTCCGTTCAGCCACTGCAAACACACATCAGTAACATCTTCTCCAACAATATCCCAATGCGATTGGAAAAAAGCCGGATTCATACCATCAGGACCCGGTGCTTTGTCTGGAAACATATCAAACAGTGCTCTCCTTACTTCATCCCGTGTGAATTCTGCCATTAACAGCTCGATGTGGGACGAGGTGAGACATTGCTCCACATAACCAGCAACTGGACCCATTTCCGAGCTAGAGAAGGACGACCTAAACAAAGTCTGAAAATAATTCCTCATAATGCCTTGAATAGCATTTTGATTAGTAGTCCATTTTCCCGATATGTCCTTCAACCGCTGAATAAAATTTGATTTCCGACGGGAAGAAGCTGCCTTGTGAAAATACCTAGTATTGGCATCCCCAGCATTAAGTCAAAATTTTTTTTACCTTTGCTTCCAATAAACTTCTTGTTGAGTCAAGGCCCTGTAATAATCCAATTGTGCTTTATTAAACTCTCTCAACCCAGTTTCATCTCTTCTACCATGGGGACGTTGCATGAGAGCCTTCGAGCGTTTGATACTCACATTTATTTGTCTACAGCCATTGCCGCTGCACTGTCAAAGGTCCGAACCACACTGTTCAAGTCGGTCCATTAAGGAAGTGCCATGATTCCTTACCCAAGCTGCCCTCACAATATTTCTGCATTCTGATTCTTGAAGCCAGTGATTTTCAAATTGAAATCTGGTCCCAGTCTTATAACGAAGAGTGAATTCTGGTTGCCACAAAATTGGTGAGTGGTCGGAAGAGAAAATTCCCAGATTAGTCACTCGGGCATTCGGGAAAATAGACGACCAATCTGAATTAACCAGACCCCTATCGAGTCTTTCCTCCACCCAGCCAGTCGAGCCTCGACTCTTAAACCATGTGAAAGGGTAACCCTCCATTCCAATATCATGCAGTTAGCAATCTTCAATCGTTTCTTTGAAACCGTTGAGTAGCCACAAAAGGTGCTCATGTTGTCCAAATTTCTCATGTTGAAACAATAGATCGTTGAAGTCCCCTATGCACACCCATGGCAAATTAGAATTAGAAGAAAGAAGTCTCAAATGGTCCCAGCTCTTATGTCTTCTCCTGCGGTCGGGGTTCCCATAATAACCCGTAAGGCGCCGAGGTGGTTGGCCAACTAATGTAACTTCCACATCAATATGAAACCGTGACATACTACCCAGAGACGGCATACTTTGGTTTTTCCATAGAAGAGCTAAACCGCTACCATGACCGATGCAATCAACAATAAAACACCCATCATAATGCAACTTGTTTTTTATTAGAATAATTTTTTGCTTACAAGACAAAATTTCGATAAGGAAAATAAACTCGGGCTTATTATTAGCAACTAGGTCTAATTTCGGGGTTGCTCAGACCACATCAGTTTCAGCTTAAATTACTCATCCACCCCCAACTCGTTTTTTGGATCCTCCTCCATGTTGTCTGTAGCAATAGGTCCATTTAAAGTCAAGCCCACATTATTCTCCATCCGACGTCTTTTTGGGTCCAAAAATATCTGCCCTTCGAATAGGGGATTTTCCTTCATTATTGGGTTGGTTTTGATTAATTGATTCTGAGGATCTCTGAAGGATACAATAGCACAATCAACTCCCTTTCCTTTTGCATTAAAAGAATGAGATTCTCCTTGATTCATGGCTGATTCTGTCTTTGGCCCATAATATCCGCCCTTTCCAAATTTGTTACCCACACCTCTAGTCGACTCACGAAGCCATTGTTCTCTGGGGAGTCCAAAACTACGTCGCGGAGGAGCTTGTAGATCAAGGCTGTATGGTCTTTCCACCTCTCCATTTTTTGCAGCATACAGGATCTCACAATTTCGATCAGAGTGCCCTATCTGCCAGCAAATAAAGCAGAAAGTAGGCAAGCGCTGGTATTTGAAGCAAACCCAAAGCCATTCTCCACCTGGTTTTCATAACTTCATCCTTCGTTTCAAAGGCAAACGGACATCCATAAGCACACCAATACGAAGAAAATTCTTCCAGCCTCCTGAGAAATTTTTTGGATCGGACTCGAGATGGGTACCAATATAGTTCCCAATAACTGCTAAAACTTTATCTGAACGGAAGCCTGCCGGAACATCATAAACCTATACCCAGAAACTCGTCTCAACGAAGTCAACACTTGTCGTGACATACCCCACCCCATTACTTCTAACTTACTAGAAGTGTTACGTGCGCCGACTATAAATTCCAATTAAAAGTTAGAATTTACAGTCAAGTCTCATGTACATTCTAATTTTTTTAGAAAAATTTCGACAGCACCTCCCTTGTTTTATCAACTAAACCCAACATTTATACTCTCCAACACCAATACAAACACCAAAACCAACACATTAACACATCACAATCTACTAATTTCTCATTAAATGTAACACCACCACATAATTGGAGAAATATACTGAATTAAGTATGATTCACATGAGAAAGTTCAATATATATTAATAAATTTAATCCTATCAAAGCCTATCATTCATGATATCAACAAACTAAAAACAATTCCTATGTGGTGGCTTAAACTCTTGAAATAACAGGCTCGACCATAATGTGTTGCCTAAACTCCAATTGCTACCTGGGAAGAAAATCATTTGGAAAACTTGTGAGCTAATAAGCCCAGTGAGTAAAGAGTCATAATTAAAACATACTTCCAACCTAGGAAGAAAATCATTTGGAAAACTTGTGAGCTAATATGCCCAATAAGTGAAGAGTCATAATTAAAATATACTTTGGAAAGTCGAAACATAACTTTTACAAAATCTCGAATAAAACGTTTAGCGCATTTGGGAATCTCCATGACTTTAAACGTAACTTCAACATAACATCAACATTTGTTGAATCATCACATGTTTGAAAACGTCATGAATATCATTTCACTGCATAATCATCATAAATTCACTGGGAAACATCATAATCATTTCATTTCAAGATCAGCATAAAATTTTCCCTCTGAAAAGTGTCAACATCACATGATCATGATACAAGTCATACGCGCGTAGACACCAATTTGACCCATAAGTACCTTATGACCCCTTCGCCCTAGGCGGCACAATAAACAATTTGAGACATAGCTAGCACATAGGCCCCTTCGCCTGGGCGGCGTTCATTTGGTCAGCTTGAGCTATAGGCCCTTCGCCGTTAAGCAGCATATCATTTGGTCAGCTTAAGCCATATACGCTCCTTCGCCCGTAGACGGCATATTCATCACATTGAATACAACTTGGGGGGTTTCATATATTGTAAATCATGTATCAATTCAAGCATTCTTTAAAATCATGAAACATCATCTCATACAAACATTCATATGAACTTTTCTAAAAAAATATCAACTTTTGTGAAATTCGATACATCATCATCGTAAAACATTACAAGTTTCATGTGAAATCAAGCATAATTCAATTTTCGTTTAGAAGAAAAGAAGAAGAGGAGAATCTCCACTCACAGGCTAGTAGCCATGTACATGTAGCCCCTTTCGTGTTTCTTGTAGCATAACATAAAGACTCTTAAACTTCAATTCTTTTCTCATAATATCTTGTTGTCTAGACAATTTATATTTTCATAACTTTCCAATCATTCGGTTCTTTGACTTCCCCTATTTCCATTTACTTATTTCACTCCATTAATTGCTTATAACTAATAAATCAACACATATAGCAACATCTCATTTACTTTATGTAATCATCACCCATTAACATGCATATATCAAATCAGACGTCCAACTATAATCCTTGAAATATACCATGTCATCATGTCATAAAATGCCTAATAATATTTCCAACTAACATTAGTCACATAAATAAAATTTCCATTAAATTAGTTGTCAACATTTACATAATATCAATTCTTTAATTTAACACCAATACACTTCATTCCAACTTATACTTTATCAATTTCACCTGATGTTCATACATATCAAATAAAATCAACAATCCAATAAATCCCAATTTAGTTCTTACTCATTTTTATCTCATTATAATCCAACCATAATAAAGCTAGATGTTGTGCATACACGACATCCATGTCTTGTAGTCACTCTTTAGCTGACAAATTATCGTAATTCCATGAATTTAAAGTCCAAACGTCAATTTATTACAAAAATTCAGCTTTAATATCCCCTTTTAACCCATATTTGTATCATAAATTTTCATAGCTCCAATACTAACTTCATACATTTTAATTTCATATCCTCTTACCCAAACTAAACCAAAATAGGACTCAATATACTTAATTTGTCTAAGTCTTTAAATCAATAAAATTATCTAAAACCCTAACACCATCTCAACCAAAGCTCATGCTTCAAGAAATTCAAATACATATAACATATATCCACAAACTCATCATTTCTCTTTTAATATTCATCCCCTCAAACCATTTATGAAAATCCCAAATTTTCACATCTAGGATTTATGAAATCTACCCATAATATATTTATAGAAGCTAAAAAAAAAACATATTATTCTCTCAACATAAACATCAATTATTTAACCTCAATTCATAGGAATAAACCACAAATTTAACACTCATTAGGAAATGCATAAACCCTAAAAATAATTCATTGACTTACCTACTTGGATATTGCACAAGAAATCAAAATCCAATTGCCAAATAATACCAACAAGTTACAATTTCCTCACTTTATTCTCTCTTTCCTTCATTTTCCTTTTTCTTTTCTTTTTCCTCTCATTTTTTACTTTCTCTCGGCTGACTCCTCTGTTGCTCCAGTCTGTATGTTTGTGATTATTCCAATTGCAAGTCAATCATGTGTACATATATAGGAAATTTCACACAAAGTCCCTCAACTTCTTACTTCACTTCATATAAGTCCTCAACTTCATTTCTTGTTTCATTTAAACCACCAAATGATAATATAATTTCATATAAATCCCGACTTGTTTAAGTACTTAAATTATAAACCAAAAAAAATAATTATTGCATCCTAGTACAACTTTGACCTTGACTTAACATATTACACCTTTGACTTTGAAAAGTAAATATTAAACTTTGAAAATAATGGGACGGGTCGTCACATGTCGGATTTTCATTTTCTCCCAGATGTTTCAACAGAAGCAAATACTGATCAAAAGTCCACGGCCCATTTTCAAGCACTCGATTCATGTCCAACACATGGAAAAATTGAAAAAATTTAAGTAGCAAAACCAACCGATCGAATGCAAAGGCCCTTCACTGGTCGCCATAGAGCTGCCAAAGTGTTTTGCATTGAAGGGAAATTTATGGCCTTTTCCGTCAGAAACCTTCCCACCAAGCAAAAAAGAAAGTCCTCTGGGACTGTGAAAACATTGTCTCCATCCAGTTCCACTCCCTGCCCCTCCTCTTCCAACGACAACTTTGCACAACCGTCTTCCAACTCCATCTCTTAATCATACAAGAAAAAACTCGCAAGAGAAAAATGTTCAAAGCTTGTCAATAGAGAAGACAAAAAAACTTCTCCTAGAAAGAAGACAGAATATTATAAATTTATATATCTAACTAGCTAACTTTCATACTTAAACTTTTGAATTTTGAAAAATAATAACACAAACAACTATGTATTCATTACTTTATATCACTTATTATAGCATATCTCAACTACGTTGGCACATAGTAAACCATTTATCATTCAATAATTCTATTTGAACAAAGGAGAGAGGCAAAAAGATTGACAAAAAAGACATATGTCTTATATGATTATTTTTTATGTAAATGTGATGTGATATGATGTGATATATGGAAAAATAAGATTCTGTCATATGTCAGTTTTGTTTAAGTTTTTGTATGTACTTTTGTTCAAATAGCAGAACTCTTTATCATATACAGTTATTTTCATCAATTTGATTGTCATGATAGGACACTAACGAAAGAAAAGATTACAACCCTTGCTACTGCAGGAAGCACAAGTTGGCCCTCCGCCATTGAATTTTATTTTTTATTTTTTTAATCAACGTGGCGGTTAAAAACAATTAACCAGCTCGCCCGTCAAAATGAAAACATAGCCCATGACTTTGACCAATTGGCTATGGGTCAGCCCATGGTGCCAAGTTTTCACGAGTGGTTATGAGTGGCACATCTATCTTAACACCTCTGTTTTAAGATTTGTATAGTACATGTGACCGTTAAATATGTAAATTTGATTTTTTTCAACTAGATTTTATTTGAAAATAGACATAGTTTGGTTCCCATAAAAAAAAAAAGAAGTAGTTTTTTTTTTTAAATGAAAAAAAAAAAGAAATAGTTTGGTAAGGCACTAATAGAAAACTTTTTTATTGAGTTGTACTACCTAGACAAAAAAGCATTAAAAAAATTAATGAAACTGACACGTAATAGGATCATATTTGTTAACTCATCATATATCACTTTTAAATCAATCAATAATAATCACATTAGTTACATGTCTATTTTAACGAAAACTTTTTTCTATTCTTTTTTCAAATAAAATTATTCTTGCTAAATGGTACAAGTTATTTTCGCTTTTCGTCCCCGAAGTTTGAAATTTGAGACAAATTTATCTCTATTCTCTGTTTTTTCCTATTTTGTCCTCAATCTTTCAACTTCAACACAAAGTTGTCCCTATTCTTTGTATTTTCTCTATTTAATCTCCAATCTTTCATAAACTCACAGTTATATGTTTTGTCCCTTTCATAAAAAATTTCATTAAACGACATGTTAGTAATGGGCTAAAATGGAATAAAAGTTGGGTAACTTTACTATGTGTCCTTAGCATTTCAATTCGACATAATCTTTTCCCATCATTTTTTCTTATTTTATTCTCAACTTTCATATATCGCATTACATTCCCATATCAAATTTTATTAATTGTGTTTGATTGGTCAGATATTTAATTTAATTGTTATTATTTTGGCTAAATGTCCAATTATGTTACTGCAAATACGTTGTTTTGGTGAATATTCTTGAATCCGATGCTTAAATTAGTATTTTTTTTAAAAAAAAAAACTAAATTTTTGGTTAACTATTAATTTGATATTTTTTTTTGGTCATATCTAATGTGTTACCTTGTTCATTCTGATTAAATACCCGTAACACCACATATATGTCCAAAATACCAAAATAATAGTTAATCAAGAATTTAGCTTAAAAATACTAATTAAATATCTAATTTAATAATACACATTAGAACAACATACTTTGAGCAATACAATTGGATATTTAGCTGAAATAATACCAATTAATTAAGTATCTGAAAAATTAAACACAGTTAACAGTGTTTGATATTGAAAACTAATATGTGAGTAGACAAAATTTGAGAATAAAGTAGAAAAAAAGAATGGGGGAAAATTAAATTTGAAAGGTTGGCAACGTAAACTGAAATTAAATTTGAAATGTTGGCAACGTAAACTGAAATCACCAAAATTTTATATCCATTTTGGCCCTTACATGGTGTTTTAATGAAAAATTTTATGGAAAGCACAAAACGTGTAAATTTATGAAAGATTGAAGACAAAATAGATGAGAGACAAAGAATGGGATAAAATTACGTTTAAATTGAAAAATTGATCAAGTCAAAACGATGAAAAGTAGAGAATAGAGACAAAATTGTGTCAAATTTGAAAATTTGATGAGAAAAAGTGAAAATTACCCATAGTTCAATGGAGCAGCTATGACTTATTGACTCGATTGTTTCAAGTCAACAGCTGGGAGGTGAATAAAACAGCTACTTCACTAGAGGGAAAACAGGTATGGGAGCCTATGAAAATGATGTAAGGCAAATGTCTGACAGTATTACGCCGCCAATCCAGATAGCTTGGGATGTGATCTGCCAAATGTTTGACATCTGGTGAATGACACTAAATGTCTGGCGATAAATCATAATTAGAACTGGGAGTTGTTTAAGAGACCAGCTTTGGTATCAATTTTCAGTTTACAAGTTGCAACTTTTCATTTGCTGAGCGGCTTGTAGGTCGCATTTGAAGTCTTTTCAGTAGTTAAGTAGTTTAATGTACTGAGATGAAATCGTATATATTTTTCTTCCAGGTGTTTGAATCTTTTGCAAATTCAAAAGGATTTATGCAGGGACTCTGTCTGATACTTTCAGCCCGGAGAGTTCTACGCAAGGTATGCAATACTTTATTTTATTTTGTTACTTCAATTCAGAATTCACTTTCTGAAAAATTATTCCATGATTTTTGGCAAGTTTATCCATTTCAGTGGTACCTTATCACAAGTTTGAGATTGAGAAATGAACAGTTTAGTTTGAGGACGGTCTAGTAAGCTCGTTTGGAGTTAGAATTCTCAAGAAATATTGTATTGGATCTGAAAATGTATTGCTTGAGTAATTATATTCTCAATACAGTGCCTTATTTATACACTGAGATAGAAGGTTCTCGATGATATGAAACTGCTCGTACCGGAAAAGCAAGAATAGTAAAATAAAAGAGAACAAGATGGATTATTTCAAGGAAACTCAACCCTCCCTAGATATAGGATTTTCGAGAAAACCAACAAGATCCAAAGACAAACAATATGTTTGCAGTAAAAACAATCACAGACTTCATTGCTTGTTTGGTTTAAATACAAAACAATTATAGCACATCTCCTAAAATTAAGAGCAATAAGAGCATCTTCAATGCCTAGTCAAGGTCGAATGTCATGACTCAAAATTCAATATGAGAGAGATAGAGAGAAATTGAGTGGGAAGAGAGAGAAAAGTGAAGAAAAATAGAGGGAAATTCAAAAAAGATGAGAGAGATAAAGACAAATTCAAAAATAATAATAAAATAATGATTGACATGGTAAAGAAGAATGTAGAAATATGACATTGCACATCACACGATGAAAAAAAAATGGAGAAAAAGTGAGGTAAAAGAGATTAAAAGAAAAAGAAAATAGGAAACATATGAGACCCATCAATTTTTTTGTGTGGATCTCTCTCATGTTGAACTTTGAGTCATGACATTCGACCTTGACTATGCATTGGAGATGCTCTAAGGGATTCCACACTCCCACTATCTTCTAACTACCTAACTAACTGGTTGAATTTTTCCAAAATTAATTTAAATTAAAAACATAAAATAAATTAAACTTTAGGCACGTATCACTTCCCGCCAACCCCTTTTCCCTAATGCGCTCTTGCCCTCAAGGGAGCTCTCATGTTTTTTTTTTTTTTTACTCTCCCAGTTTGTCACCAAATGTGAAATTTAAGTATATGATTAGCATTGTTTCCTTGCCATTCAATTCACACGTTTGAGTTTTATCCCTGGTTACAATTAGTTGAGTGTTGCTAATTACCAGTGCAACTATGGCTGAACCTCGGAAATGTAAGTAACCCTCCAATTCACCTTTCAATGTGGAAGCTTTTGTTTCCAAAAGAGCGTAATCCGGACGAGATGGATTTGAACGCTTATTTTGAAACCAATGAGTGGTAGCAAAGGAGGCGTGGACCTTGGGCGCCCGAATAAAGAGAGCAAATTTTTGTGTTGGGCAATTGCCCACTTCTTTTTTACACATATATATAATGAAATTATTAAAAAAAGAAATGATTGAAGAAGTAAATTATAAATGTTTGATTGATATCGTTGCTTTTAAAACTACAAGAATGATATTTTTCTTCGTTGTTCAAGTGAAGTGATTGGGTCATGCTAGACTATGATACCAAATGATGTGATTAAAAAGAGGTTTTACGAGAGAAACAAGAATTAAGTAAAATAAATGAGAACGAGATGGATTATAAAGTAATCAATCAATGGCACAATTACATGTATAGAGAGATATTCTAGGAGATAATTTCTGCAGTAAATCAAACTGATAGCAGGAGGATATAATTGCCAAAAACTAGCTTCTTAACTAATCTCCAGCTTTATTTTCTCTAACATGATCTTCTGTTGACTGATCTAATTGTTTATTTCCTTTTACATTCATATTTGTATTTTTTGTCTGTAATTATACAGAATCTATTATAGTTTCAGTTCTCATGCAGAAGATCATCTAGCATCTGAAATTTGTAGGACCTGTTATAACATATTTACACAAATCAGGACGTGAAGAAAAAAAAATTTATTATGGCTCTCCTAAATTTTGAGAAGGCGAACAAGTTATGGGAGGAATGGAATCTTCGTGGCGCTGTTCTTGCCAGTCTTACCTTGCAGATAATCCTAATTTTATTTGCCTCGTCGAGGAAACGAACTAGATCATCAATCTGGTTTATTTGGCTGGCATATCTACTTGCTGATTGGATTGCTGCATTTGCAGTGGGACTCATATCCAGTGGCCAGGGTAATGATTGTCCTGAAAAGAGTAGTGTAAATAAGGATGTTGCAGCATTTTGGGCTCCATTTCTGTTGCTTCATCTGGGAGGCCCTGATAATATCACTGCTTTCTCCCTTGAAGATAATGCTTTGTGGGTTCGCCATCTCTTTGGGCTTATTGTTCAATTTCTTACCGTTGCTTACGTCTTTACACAGTCCGCTCCTAATGACTTCTGGATCCCAGCATTAATTATAATGGTTGCCGGATTAATCAAGTACGCTGAGCGCACTCGTTCCCTGTATCTAGCATGCTTGACTAATTTCAGAAAATCTTTGCTACCAAAGGCAGATGCTGGTCCTAATTATGCTCTGATGATGGAGGAGTATTCATCAATGATGGGAGCAAATATTCCAGTAGCCATTGAAGAGCTGCCAGATAGTAATTCAAGCGTTTTTATTGAGTTCAAGAACGATGATCTTGATGACATTGCTATCTCTGAACATGCGTATGACTTCTTTAAAGCCTTCAGGGGACTCTTTGTTGATCATATGATTGGTTTTAGAGATCGCCATAAGAGCTGGAGTTTCTTTTCTAAAAGAAACTATGAAGATGCTTTCAGAATAATGGAGATTGAACTCAATTTCATGTATGATGTACTCTACACCAAATATGTCATGGTCCATACCAAGTTTTGGTTTTCTGTCCGCATCTTCACTTCTCTTCTGTTGATATATTCGTCTGTGTACTTTGTTCGTCATCATGGCAACGTCCATAAGTTTGACTTGGCGATTTCCTACGTTCTGTTAATCGGTGGGCTCATTCTGGATTTTGCGGGTCACATGAAGCTCATTTTCTCTGACTGGACTATAGTTTTGACCAGCAACTCCAAGCTCAAATCATTTGTTTCTGCAATCCATAAGAAGCTGTCTTTTGGAAAGAGATGCCGTTGGTCCAATAAAATCTCACAACATAACCTTATGGATCGTGTCCTGAGGGAAAATGTAAAATGGTTAATGAGGGTAGCCAAATTTTTTGGACTTGATGATTTGATTTACATGGTGCTATTTGAAAATAGTATTTCCCTAAATGATCATTTGACACGGTTCATTTTCGAAGAGATTAAAAGCAAGGCTGAGAAGGCGGAAAGCATCAGTACTGCAAAGGAGATATACTCTGCAAGAGGTGAAAGGGCACTCTTAGATTATCCTTTTCACTACTCCTATCCCTCAATCATAACTAGCCTGAGTGAGGAGGTTAAATATGATGAGAGTGTTTTGTTATGGCATATTGCCACAGAACTGTGCTACTACACGAGCAACAACGATATGGTGACTCAGAAACGTTTCTGTAAATCGATATCTGAGTACATGTTATATTTGCTGATCATGCAGCCTACAATGATGTCAGAGGTGGCCGGTATTATGCAGATCAGGTTTCAAGATACTTGTGCTGAAGCAAAAAGATTCTTTAAAATGAGACATGACAAACCTTCGAGTCCACAAGAACAATCAGATTTTAGGTCAGAAACACAGAACAAGAGAGAAAAATGCTACAGGGATTTACTCAAAGTGGATACGAGTCTGAAGCCGGTTAAAGTGAAGGGCGACAGAAGCAAATCAGCCTTGTTTGATGCATGTATGCTGGCAAAGGATCTTAATAAATTGGGAACTCATCAGTGGGAGATAATGAGCAAAGTTTGGGTAGAATTAATGTGCTATGCCGCGAGTCATTGCAGTTCGAGTGGCCATGCTGATCGGCTCAGCAAAGGTGGAGAACTCATCACATTTATCTGGTTGCTGATGGCTCATTTCGGTTTAGGAGAACAATTCCGTGTCGATATTAGCCATTTAAGAGTCAGGCTAGCCGTGAAAAAGTAATTTAATGCAGTAATTCTTGTAGATGTCTGGAGTTACTTTCATGATAAGTATGGTATTAAACAGGGCTCCGATAATCTGCTAGATGTCCTTCAAAGTTTTTGGGTGTTGTATTTTGTTCCTCTGGTTGCCTGTTGGTTTATTTGGCTTGACAGGAATAAGGAAAATATGAAGAAAACTCTATAGATTCAATCTGAATACATAACAGTAAGCTATTTTTCTGTTCTAAGTTAGATAAGGTGACCATTGTTGAAGCAGAGTTGTTTGCTATTTTAATAGGTCTCAGACTTTGTATCCAAAAGAAGCTCCTTCATGTTCAGATTGAAAGTGATTCGCTGATTCTAATAAGAATATAAAATGCACGTGAAAATCGTCTTAAATTAATGAAAAATGGTGCTGATTATATTCGGGAAATAAATTGCAAATATATTTGGTTCTAATTTTAATAGACATCATTCGAATTGATAGGATTCAAACATGATTTCTAAACCAGCTGACAGCTTTTAATAAACTCTTCAAAGAATTCGGATGATAACCACAATAATTAATTTGACAATACGCAAAGTAATAATTAGTTAAACTCAGATAATAATTAATCAACTAATTAATTAATTCTTTAACATGATCTCATATAAATAGGTTGCTTTCTCTGTTAATTTCAAAGTAGGATATGAAATTGCCGCTTTAATAACCAAATCACTTAGTTTCAAGTTATCACATCAAGTTATCACATTTAGGCCAAAATTTTCATTCACCCAAAAATAGTTTAACGAGACCAAAAATATACTATGAACGCGTTGGATCTATATATTGCTTGTACATAACAACTACCGTGACAAATAAATATTTGGTCAAAATGACTATACGACTATTTCCGACAAACCTTTCAGAGGTTTTATAATAAAATTTCTCATCACATGTGATATGCATAGATACATACCACGTGTATTTAAAATTTATATAGCGTGCGTCCATGCAAAGCTTGTCCTAGCCTGAGGTGAACGAGGCAGTCGTCTCATGCCCAGGAAAAATGTGGGCCCAAAAGATTTTGGGGGTGGAGAGGGGTTTGAAAGTACAAGCAACTAACAACACAATTTGAGAAATCATGCCAAATCTATATACTTTTGAGAAATCAAGTAAAAGACGTGCTGGCAACTCTGTGCCCTCACATTGACCTCGCCTATGAAGCCCATTTTAACCCCAATATGCTCAAAAGGGTAAATTGCAGCAAATGTCTCCAACTTTTGCATTCATTTACACTTTTGTCTACAACTTTGTAATCTATACAAATTAAACCGGTTCCCAACCTTTACATTTATTTCCACTTTCATTCAAATGCATATAGTTAATTATTAAAATTGTAGGGTTTGTTTGCTATCTTTTACTATGCTTGAGGAAAGCTCAGGTCCTGAGGTGGAGGTTAAATTTGCCGTAGAGTTCAGAAGCGAGCAAGACTATGGTGAATGCAATAAGTACCGGCTGCTTGTTGCAATAGTGTGCAAATTCTATTATAATTGAAATTAAATTTGAAATTCACACAGAAAAGTAACATAATTTGAAAGTTGTATATCATTATGCATATGTGTCACTTTTCTGCAAGAATTTTATTATGCCTACTAGTAGGTTGATTATTATGTATATCTATACTTGTATCACTCATCCAAATTGGATTTTAAAAGTTGAGGTGAGTTGGACGTTGTCTAGATGGATGTCATATGTACATATGTATAATAGTCAGTCTACTGGTAGCCATGATAAAATTCTTACACTTTTATGTACTCTTACATGATGTGAATTTGAAATTTAATTTTAATTATAATAATATTCAATTTAAATAATTTCCAAACGATACCATTGGTATGGTACCATGCTAGAATGGGTCGCATGCATGGGGGCGAAGTGTGTGATAGCATTAATCTCATATTGTTTGGGTGGGTATGCAAACGAAATGAGACCAATTTATATGTTAAGAGATGCATTCCAATCATTATCAGGTGTTTTGGGTGTAAATACAATAACAAAACAGTGTGGGTTAAACTCAAAGCGGACAATATCAAGACATAGTAGATTGGATCGTTAATTTTGGTATTAGAGCTAAAGCTCGATCAAAAGTATGGCCAACAAGGACATTAGACGCCTTGAGGTTGTATGATTGTGATAGCATCAGTCCCACATCATTTGGGCAAAGGAAGAAACACTTATTAAAAAGTGAAGAAGCAAAATGGACTATATATTTGAGATAGAAGGAATAACATTTTTGCACTATTTTCGATATGTAATATTTTTTAATATACCATTACAGACAAGCAATTCTAGAGAAACATGAAAAAGTGATATTAATAAGTGATATTCTCACATAGCATATATTCATTGAGTGATGATGACTACTTTTTCATTATCTAATACAAGTGTGCCACATATACAATGTCACTTATCACTACTAGAATATGTGGCAATACTAATGGAAAATTACCAGCGCCCAGAATTCTGTCGCTACTTCCAACGGCTTACCAACAGATTAGCGACGGATCTTGAAATATATTATTATTAATTGTTATTTGTATAATATATGTAAGTTACTAACGGTATTACTTACGTAAATAGTCTGTTTGTATAATTCCGTTAGAAATCCGATGGTACTGAATAATAAAATTAATTGCGAAACTAATTATAAATTTTGAAACATATTTTTCTCTTGATATTGGATAAAATAAAATAATTGTATAATATAACGTATAATTTCCGTTGGTAATTTTGTTAGTAATGTTTCACCGAAAATTTCAATTTTCCCACTAGATATTTTAGTTTCCCACCCCCAAAAAATTGAAGCAAAGATCCCACGCTTTTGAAATCAACAAATCCCTCCTCTGTCTCCGGCGACCCATCTCATTCTCGAGTTCCGCGATTCAGATCCTTCTGCAAATCTGGTTAACCAGGTTCCCGTTCCCCATCCGCGCAGCTTGCTCTCTCGCGCCTCTTTCTTGTAGCTTCCTCTCCCCCAATCTTTTGGTCGGTGCTCGCCCTATACGCTCACTGTCGGTTTTCTCTATTTTTTATGGCCTACTTTCTTCATTTGGGTGAAATCGAAACCACTGCCATTGATTTTGGCTTTTGTACACTGTTTTTCTCCGGTATTCATTGCTTCCTCAGAGATATCTTCACCTGCTAGTGCTTCTATCAGGTATTTTTCTCAGGTATTTTTTGCCTCTTCCGTCTTCTCAGATTTTTTTTTTTGGGGTAATGTATTTTTATAGGGCCTTTGTGGAGAAGAATTACACAGATCTCAAGGCACGGAGTCCCACGTTCCCGGTGTTAATCCGCGATTGTAAAGGAGAGGAGCCTCAGCTTTGGTCGAGACACGGTATGCTATTTCGATTATACAATTATTTTTGGTTCATGAAAGGTTTAAATTTTTTTCCTTTGTTACTTCTTTTGCTATCATATGAAGCAAAAAGTTTGAATATGCTATTGGTGTTGTATCGCTTTTGTTTTTACACGACGCTCTTCCGATCTCATATTGTTCTTGGACTACAGAAAATCCTAACTGTATCTATATATAACTTTTTACAAATGTTAAGCTTTTTAGTCAGTTTCCAATGTAGTTTGGGACTGGCTCAACTATCAAAAGTTTAAGACATGTATCATTTGTCATTTTTGGAGGAACTGACGTAGCTGTGAAGGTTTACAAACTGCTTGCTTCTCTGTGATGACTGACTTTCTTCAGACCATGTACTGAAGTTAGGAGCACATACTTTGTTCTTGAAATTTTTAGAGCACAGTTCTACCAATCATTTTTTATCATGTGGTTCTATACTTCATTGCATCATTTTTGCCTATGTGGTTCTATACATTGCTACTGAGTACTATTTTATTTTCACATATAATTGTTTTATGGGGTTCTTTGTGTAATAAAATTTACCTATGCTACATGAAAATTTCAGGTTTATTGGGGAGTGATGGTTATGAAGAGAGACAAAGTGCAGTGAAATTTGAGAAGTACTAGGGAGTATCTTTCAATTTTAGTTGGATAGTTTGACGGGAGCAAGTAATTTTGATTTAGTTTGATTTATTGTAAATATTTTGACTCTATGCATTGTACATAGAAAGGTGAAT